>VMDR010008001.1:0-38165 GCA_007922815.1 Macrotus californicus
TATTACAGCATATAATGTTATATTAAATTTACACAATGATATATAAAAACACATACCGTTTATATCATACAGTAAATTTAACATCAACAGGAATATCAAAACAAGTACTACTCATGCACAAAACATGCATATGTTGGTATTTAAAAAAGCAATTTTACACAATACTGTTTACCAAAAACTTTTCTTAAGCCCTTTCAGAGAGGGTTGGTGGTCCGATCTGGACTGGATTGCACTAACAGGTTTGGGCCAATGCTTAGGGGCACAGCGCTCAGTGAGCGATTGTGAGGTTGGAGTCATGCCCAGGGTTATTTCATCAGGAACACACTTCTCTGTACCCAAGGAGCAAAATTCTATCCCAAAGGCACGTCCTCCAAGGGAGGAATGGCTGGATCTACTGCAAATTAGGGAGGAAGAAGGAGGCATCGAAATGTTGGGTAGATGGCCCTAGTAATGGTTCACGTAACCAGGGCCTAGGCACCAAATGTGGCAAAAGTTTAGTGAATCCCTTAAGGTTTTATCAGCCTCCCCAACCAGATCACCAGACCTGTGGATTTAGGGAGCCATGTTCAAGTTCTGAGTCCAGTAAACGACATCTGAGAAGAGAAGATGGGGGTATATCTGAGACATGAAGACTCTATAAAAAAATTACAGAAAACGAACATTGTCCTTCATACCTACTGCACACAATTATGTGATGCCCTATAGAAAAGCCCTCATGGAGACACTGCTGGCAAGAACGAAGAAGCAAATGTATGTCCTATAATTCCATCTACCTGACCTTCGATCAACAGGTCTCATCCCAGTAAGACGTGAACATCAAAACCTGTGCCTTCACAGATGCTCAGGAAATTTAAGATAAAAATCAGCTGATACCACAAAAATTCATACACTATCACCACCATTAAAACCTCAATATTTACTTCTAACCAGCAAAACATTCTTTACCTTCCATTAAAGGCACTAGTGTCCATATATAATGAAGAGACATAATTTACTTCGCTTTTATCTTAAAGGAAAGCATCCCATGAAATTATGACACAAAAAACTAAGACACCACCCTTTCCTTCAGTCACTAGAAAAAAGCCACTTCCTACACCCATGATAGGATTCACACGGTCGTCATCAGCTTCAAAGAGCCGGACCGAAAGCGGAGGATTTTCTTCTTGAGGTTATGCGAAGCCTTAATTTTGACGAAGGTTTTGGTGGGGTTGTTGTGAAGGTCCGGGCCCGTGACCGTCTGAATCGGAAGCGTCTGGACGAACTGGGACCAGATGAGACCCCCGCTCTCCTCCGAGTCGCTGGTGCTGGTGCTCTCCCCGGCGAACTCGCCCTCGCTCACGCTGGACTCGCTGTCTCCGAAGCAGTTGGTGGTGTAGTTGCTCTGCTCGTCCTCGCTGGTGTCCACCACCGTGGAGTGGAAGAGGGACTCGCACTCGGCCGAGTACTCGGAGTCGCTGGCCACGTAGGCGTAGGGGCTGGCGTAGGGCAGCGCCACCGTGGCCGGGTACAGGCCCGCGTTCTCACGCCGGGCGCGCCGGGCACGCCGCAGGGCTTCTTCGTAGGAGATCTCGGCGGCCGATCTCCACCGCCGCGAGTCCGTTCGCTTGTGCTTGGGCTTGGCCACCACCGCCTCCCGGCCGTGGCCATGCGCCCTGCTCCCGGCCCGGTGCGCAGCCCCCAGCGGCCGGCTGGGGAGGCCTGCCTCGGACGGGCCGCCTCCACTCCTCCTCCCCCTGGCCGAGACCTTCCTGAGTTTCTTATTTGTATCCACGTCATCGGGGAAGCGACACTTCTTGCTGGCCACCCGGGTTTTCTCCCTCACGGTGGGCAAGGCACCATCTGGGCCATGGAGAGGCTGGGCCCGGTGCTTCAGGGCAGAGCCCCGGGGGCCCGCGGCAGTCCGGGTGCCCCGGTGTGACCGGGCGCCTGGCTGCTGCCCAGGGACGAAATGCGCCTTCACCAGAGGCCCTTCCTCCAGGCTTTGAGAAGAAGAGCCCTCGCTTTTGAAATCCAGGGCAGGCCGCTCGTCCACTGGGAAAGCTGAGGACAGTGGTACAGGAGGGGCAGGAGGGGCAGGAGGAGGCCCAGCCGGAGGGACCGGCTGCAGGCTGTTTTTCTGTGACATCTTTTTCAGTGGCTGGACAACTTTGTTCTCTTGCAGCGGGGCGAGGACTCTCCCAGGGCTCTCTTTTGGGGAGGCAGCTGGGATCTGACTGCTTTCTTTAGGGGCCTCCCCTGTCACAGCACTGGGACACCGAGCCTGTTCCTGGGCAGTTGGCTTGGCATTTTTGGGCAGATGCTTACTTTGAAGTTCAGGCACAGCGCCCGGGGAGCAGCCCTCTGGCAGGGGCAACCTCTTGCTTTCCAGTTGTTCTGCCTTTGATTCTTTTGACCACTGCTTCAGTGGGGAGAACGTCCCATTGTCCAAAGAGAGGATTCCGCCAGAGGGCAAAGGCACCTGTTTAGAATTCTTAAGGTTGCCACTATTGCCCTGTGAGATGCCCCCAGTCACTCTGACACAAACGCTCCCATTCCTCAGAAGCCCCTTCGTGGGGTCAGCGTTCACACTGGTTCTGGGTTTGTTGGTCCTTACAGGGTGTGTTTTTTTCTGGACCAAGCTCAGAATGTAGCCATCCATTTTCTTACTGGATGAAGGATGGGGAGCGGACCACAAACTGCTTGGTGATGGTAAAGAAGCGTCTGTCTTGACAGCATCCAGCTCAGATCCGACACAAATGTCACTGGCATGGTTACCCAGCCTCTCCTCTTCCCTCAGGGGGTTGCCCGTCAAGCAAAGGAGAAACATTGGGCTCTGCACGGCCACCGCATGAAGTGGACTGGGATAGCGATAGACATCATTTCCGTTTTTAGACACCAGATCACACTGGTACTTGGGATTCACATCTGCAATGACACCAAGGGGATTAAATTGTGGTGTGGAGGGGAAACAGCACACTGCCTCTGAGACCTGGTCTTCACAGTGGCCTTCTGTATAGTCCAACCATCCTATGAGATCTGAAAAACATTTAAAGATACACTCTGAAGAAATGAACTGGTCAGCACCAGCTCGACTCTGGCCAATTTCTAGGAAGACAAATTCATGAGTAGAGAGACAGAATGCCAAAGAATCAACAAATACTCCCTGAGCTACTCTACTATTTTACATACACTGCAGAATACTGGAGGAGGGGAAAAAATATTTAACAAAGAAAATTTTAACAAGATATGGTGTTGTTAAACATTATAAGCCTCTGAAGAAAAAATATTCATCCATTAAAAATGCTTTCAGTCCTGGCTGGTATAGCTCAGTGGATTAAGCACAGGCCTGGGAACCAAAGGGTCACGGGTTCATTTCCCAGTCAGGGCACATGCCTGGGTTGTGGGCCAGGTCCCCAGTAGGGGGTGTGTGAGAAGCAACCACATGTTGATGTTGTTCTCCCTCTTTCTCTCTCCTTTTCCCTCTAAAAATAAAAACAAGTAAATAAAATCTTTTAAAAATGCTTCCGAACTACTGAATAACATGGGGAAAGACTTTAAAGTGTAGTAAAAATCACGATATAATATCAGACTATAGTTATAATTTTATTAAGATTATATAGATGCAAAGAAAAAAGTCTGAGATGAAGTACACTCAGATGCTGATTGTACTATTTCAGTGTGGTGAGAAAATAAGTGGTTTACTTTCTTCGTTTTCTATTTTCTAAACTTTCAACAAATATGTACTGCATTTATAACTGGAAAAATAAGTGTTTTCTGAGTCATTCTTTCTCTAGGCTACTTCCCCTCTGTTCTATTCTGGTTTCTCTTTAAAACACTTTAAATAGACTACTCTCTCTATGGGTTTTCTCCTCATTTTGAAATTTTTAGACCTAATTCTTAACGACATATGTTCGAATATAACTGTCAATTGAAAGGTCAGGGAAATTAAACAAATTTAAATAATAATCACCTTATATTTTTAATAGAGACACTAACAAAATACAGTATTTTTAAAAAAAGAACAAATTCTTTTTAAAAAAAACCAGCTATTTACTGCTTTATTTATTTATTTATTAAAGATTTTATTTTATTATTTATTTTTAGACAGAGGGGAAGGGAGAGAGAAAGAGAGGGAGAGAAATATCAATGTGTGGTTGCCTCTCACTTGGCCCCCACTGGGGACCTGGCCCGCAACCCAGGCATGTGCCCTGACTGGGAATTGAACTGGCAACCCTCTGGTTTGCAGCCCACGCTCAATCCACTGAGCTACACCAGCCAGGGACAAATTCTTGATGAAGTTTTAGAAGACTGAGTAGTGGTATTAATGAACATTTTCCACACCTCAAAAAAAATGTAGATGCCAAAATACAATGAAATCAAGTTTTCTTGCTTAATTAAATGATTTTGATCTCTTATCTCAGTGAATAATGTAAATTTCAAATCCCATTAGAGAAAAATCAAAGTTTTCATCACTAATTTATCCTCCATTGTATTTACTTATATTTATATTTTATTTATATTGAAACCTACTGTGTGCCATATTCTATGTTAATTGTTTAAGGGAAATCTCCATGAATTTCAGTGATAATTAGCAGTCTCAGGGAATATATCGTCTAGTCCCAGAAATAATGATTCATTTGTAAAGAAA
Organism: Macrotus californicus; assembly: GCA_007922815.1. NCBI lineage: Eukaryota > Metazoa > Chordata > Mammalia > Chiroptera > Phyllostomidae > Macrotus > Macrotus californicus. Next base: position 4,628 of record VMDR010008001.1, read on the forward strand.
TTATCATTATAAAATAAAAGTGCTACGTCCCTACCCCTCTACCTCCACTCCCAATAAATAGCTTATTGTAAAGAGAAGCCTCTCTTGCTAATATCCTCACCCACCCCTCTTCCTCTGCTACACTCTAAGGCCTATCTGCCCAGCTTAAAGCCACATTAACTCATACTTTGCCATTTGTCCCTTTTCCCTACACTTAGAGTTAAAGAACAAGGCAGACATCCCAGCCCCCAAGGTGACCCCCACCCACCCAACTGTCTCAATTATGTGAAGATGTGGCATTTGGGAGAGGGGTCTGTCTTCCAGGAAAACCTATACCAAAGTGCCTTTAATGGGTTTTAAAGTTTCCCTCTGAAACCAGATCTGCAGAGTGAAGGGGAGCAATTACCAATGAACTTGAGGCCCAGACACTCTAGATAAACTGATCTGTGCTTCCCCAAATGCTTGCTGCTGACAACACACACTGTACAAATACAAAGACATCCGCCAATCAGCAGCCTCAGTTGTTTGATGTTTTCATTGCCTGGCCTCTAAGATTCAGCCTTAGACCCAGGTGGAGGACACAGACAGACCAGGAGCGCAGTGACTTGGGGCAGCACCTACAGCTCCCCTAATGCCCACACCTTCTCTGCTCTCCTGAGGAATCAAATGAAGCAAACTAAGGAGGGAGGCCGAGGTTCAGCAACAACTCTGCCATTCGGCAGATAAGAAACCTCTGACAAACAGCGTCTGAAAACCAGATTTCTCCTCTTTTCGAAGAAAAGGTTGAACACAACTTCTGAAATCCCATGGTGGTGTGTGATGGAAAAACATGAATTGGCCATTGGTCCTGAGCTTGAATCTTGCCTTTGCCACTCACTAGCTATTTAGCCTTCAACAACTTACCTAACCTAACCAACGTCACTAGGCTTCCTTTTCTGATACAAAAAGATGGAGCTAACACCTGCACCCTGCAGAACTGTTGAGAGGATTCAAAGGAGATAAATGTATGCAGACCCTCCGGTATAGTGCATGAGGCATAGCAGAAATGCAGAAACTCCTCTAGCACCAACAATGATTCCCTCAGGAAGTAACTGCAAGGACGGCCCAAAGTGAGGAACAATGGCACATGGCCTAAGGGGGTCTTGTCCCACCCACCTGCTAAAAGGTGCCATCTACAAAGCATTCTGGAGAACAGGGAAGGGCCACTGCTCCCTGAAGTGCCAAGCAGCCCTCCACCAAGCTGACAGATATATTTAACTTAATGTAAGCTTTAGCTTTGAATGATTAAAGAAAGAAGAAAACAGATCAAAAGTGGTTTTCAAAAGAAAATGCAAACAAGTTAATGCCTAACAAAGCCTGGTAAGCAAAGGCTCAGAAACAGAGCCCAAGACCTTTAATATTGAGACAGGATTTCTACAGATAAACTGAATATAAAGCCAAGGGGCACCCAAAGAGGACAGAATAGTAGTCATCTTGGCTCTGGATGCAACTATAGCACTAAATGCAGCAAGTTGAAATTCTCGGAGCCTTTGTTTTTCATTTTCATCAGTAGAAGGTGTTGAAGCTATGTAACCTTTAAGGAATCTTTGACCCCTTCAAATTAAAAAAGTATATATTAATTCTAGGCCCTGGCTGGGTAGTTCAGGTGGTTAGAGCGTCATCCTGATACAAGGCTGTGTGTTCAATGTCTGTTCAAGGAACATAAAGGAAGTACCCAATGAATGCACGAATCAGCGGAATGATGTTTCTCTCTCCCCCTGCCCCATCCTCTCTCTCTAAAAAAATCAATCAATAACAAAATCTTTTAAATGTGTATTAACTCTAATAAAAAGACTTACCTGCAGATTTGGGGCAACTCTCTGAGATCGTCAAGGTGGCCTCCAAGGGACTGCAAAAGCAGGTGCTGGAATGACAACTGGATAGACACTCACTGAAGACTGAGTTGGAGGAATTGGAAAGGGATCCTGAAGCCCCGTCACTGAGCTCATAAAATCCTACAAATGAAAACGCCATTTGGAATTAAAACCATGTCATACAACAATACACATGTGTGCTTAAAAGGAAAAGGGATTCTCATTGAGAAAAAGTAGGAGAGGGAGACTTCTGGGGAGGGAGCAATTCTGGCTCTAGGGACTTAGTGTCCTGACTTTATGGTTTTATTTCAAACAATCCTTAGAAAAAGCAAAGAGCTCATAACTGTGGGTACATTTCAAAGTTACTCTCATGACCTTCCTCCTTGACCCAACCTTTAAAGATGTCCACGGAGACTTAAATGTGTCAGAGCCTCAACGTTATCATGAGCATTTCAGAAAGAATAACTTAAAAAGAAAACAAATCTATTTAAAGAGCCAAATGGTTTAAAAGGAAAAAAAAGAAAACTTTGAAGTAGTCTCAGGAAGTTGAAGTGTGACTAATTTTCTAGCCCAGTTCTGACTTTCTCAAGTTTCAAAGGAGGTCCGCTCTTCCAGAAATTTGAATAGAACCTTTTATTTTTAAACTCAGGGGACTCCAGTCAGATCAATCTCATTATTAAAAATTTTGTAATCTTTTTTCAGTTTCCTCTCATGCAACTGAATGACAGGCGGACTGGTTCTGTATTCTGTCCGCACTGGAAACAAACTCCATGGTCATTTGCAGGTCTGGGAACATTAAGCACAGGGGCTAAGGGTGAGCTCCGGAGCACAGAACGCTGTCCTCGTGCTCACTCACCTGAGCTGGGCCGGCTGTCTGTCTCCAGATGCTCTTCAGATGTCTTTTCTACATCCAGTCTCAGGTCACTTATCTGCTTGTCAAGTTCTTGTAACTGATTCAACAAACCAGCATCTCTTCTCCTCAAACAATTCTGATCAGGAAGAAACAGAGAAAGGAAAAATGAACACATTTTGGTGACAAAGAACTAGAAAATCTGTGCCAAGTCTTCAAATCACCACCTAGACAGTTCACTAAATCTTCCAGAACCAAAATGTTATTGGATGATGTGAAATAAAGAAAAATTTCAAGTATATGTCCTACGTTTAATTCCACTTTCCCACATTTTATGGTGATATAAAGTTTCTTCCTATAAACAAGACTTGCTTTTAGTTTCAACTAACATATACAAACTTATTCTTTATAGCTAAGGCACTGAGATTTTATAAAATCTTCTGCGTGGAGCCAATTTTTTACAAAACAGTACTTAACAGTAGACTAATTTGAAGTCACAGTGTAACAGATTTCCTATAATCTTACTTAGGTGAGATTTGCTGGCCAAATGTCCTGCAGAGCTTTGTTTTCTATTAGATGCTTTGTGGAGTTTAATCAGTCTTAGGGCCTTTGAAAGTGAGAAACTAATACTAATAGCCAGTGCCAAGTAAAATGTGAGCTGGCAGAATTCAAAACCCTCAAGGGAAGGTCCCTCAAGATTTGAACTCAACTCGGGTTTCCAAAGGTGACAGATCTGTAGTGCTAACTCACACCGCCACCTAGTGCTTCCTATTGCTGGAGGGGAAAAAAAAGGCATCTGGTTCAAATCAGGAAAGCAAAGTCTAGGCATGGAAACAGTCCACAAAAACTGACTGGACTGGAATTCTCCTGACATGCTGCCTTGCTCCCCTCCAGGGGACAACAGGAATGTGCCACTTACAATCCCGAGATGCGTAAAGACAGAAAGGTGCTATTGTACAAGACAATGCATAAAATGTCAATGACCAGGCATAGCCAGCAAGAATTGGCTCAAATCAATGTTATATACAAACCTGGTGACACACAGTAAAATGCCAAAACAGAGGCATAGCACAAACCGTGATGCACATACACCCTTACAAAGTAGGTGCCTATGAATGACTAGCCCTTGTGGGTCCTCTGACTTACAAAGCTTGAGCATAAACCATATGCTGGTTTGCTAGGATGAGTTTCTTCAGGAAAATGGACCTAACAAGTGAAACCACTTTGATGCTCCAGAGAGAAATTATCTGGAAAGAGATAATATAAAAAAAACACTTGACAACTACGGAGCATCACGACATTCCTTATTGTAGGAGGGACATTATCTAGCCTGTGTCTAGTTTCAGACAGTATCACAGGGTCCGATAAAAATTTTTTTCCCCTGCTGCTGTCTGTGGCTTTCAAAACTACATTTTTGAGGTCACTGAAACAAAGCTGCCGCCATCATTCTGAGGCGGAGGTCGAAAGCTGCTCACCAATGCGAGAAGCGCGAAGTTCTTTTCCTTCCCCATCAATGAAGACGACGCAGACTGACAGAGGCGCGAGCAGAAGCCCCGTAACATAAATGCTCCCTGAGAGCAGCTTCTCTCTTCTCCCACCCCCACCACCAGTCACAGCCAGCAGTACGCATGAAATATGAGAGGAGGGGGCACTTCCTCCAGCCAAATTTCCATCAGTTGCGTCTGTTTTAGCTGCCTTGTACAAAGGGCTTCTATTTGAAATTAAGCAGCAGCCCAAGCCAAAGCTGGCATGCTGGGGCGAGCCCTGGGAGGGGCAGGGTTCCTACGTGCGATTCCGGGTAATCGTAAAATTCAGCATTGGACAGTTAGCCACGCCACAGGCCCCCTCCTCGGCTTTTGTCCCCTCTCGGCGGGAGGACCTGTGGCTAAAAAGACCTCCAAATGAAATGGCATTTTAAATGAAGGGCTTGCAAACCTGCGGGGAGAGGGCAGGCATTCATGCGTCTAAGTAGAGAGATTAAGGGTTAAAACCAGGCCCCTCCAAGAAACCCGAGGGGAGGGCGCACCCCCCCCCCCCGCCCCTCACCTGACACAAAGCGGGCACATGCAGGAACGGGGGGCGAAGAGGACGGGGGTCCCGGAAACCTCGAAATTTCCCCCGCCAGCGGCACCCAGGCGCCCACCCCGGGTCACCTGCCCGACCTCGACCCGCCTACCTCCAGGCCCGACCTACCAACTGCTTCCGCAGCAGCAAAATGTTCTCCTCCAAGAACTTCTCCTCCAGGCGGCTGCGTTGCGCCGCCTCCCCCGGCAGCTCCCCGGCGCGGGGCGCGGCGGCACCCGAGCCCCCAGCGCCGCGCAGGGCGCCCCTGACCAGTAGCTCCTGGCGCTGGCGCAGGTACTCCAGCTCCGCCAGCCCGGCCAGCGTGGCCTCCTGCCGCTCTCGGGTGCGCTGTCGCTCCGTGTCCGCCTCGCCCTTCTCCCGCCAGCGCCCCTCGGGTTCCACCGCGCGCTGCTCGCCCCGGGCCGGCGCCTGCGGCTCCAGGTCCTTCGCCGTCCCGGCCGAACTCGGCTTCATGGCCCTCAGCCCCGCAGCGTGCACCCGGCACCTCGGCCGGGCCGTCCGGGTGGAGGAGCGGGGCGCCTAGAGCTGCGGCCGCGAGCTCATGCTGCCCGGCAAGGAACACGGCGGCGGCGCCGGCCAGGAGCGCTCGGTGCCCGCGGGCTGCAGCCGTCCGGGCCCGAGCGCCGCGCCGCGCGTCGCTCGCTGTGGGCCCGCAGCTGATAACGCCCTGCCCGGCGCTACGTCACGCGCGGCGGCGGCGGGCAAACCCCCGCCCGGCGCCCGCCTCCCCGCGCCGGCCCCTCGGCTCCGAGGCCCGCTCCCCCCGACTTCCCCCCAGACTGTCAGGGGCGCCGCGCGCTCAGCGCGGCCTCCTCCCCGCTCGGCCCTCCGCGCTCCTCCCTCTCTCCTCCCCCGCTCCTCCCGCGGGTCTCCTCGCCCCCTTGCCGAGTTTACTGCACCCAGTTTTGGCCTCGCTCCTTATTGGTTCTTGCCCACCGCACAAAGCAAGGCGCGAGCACCGCAACCCCAGCATCCTGTTACCGCGGGCCTCGCAGCAGGGTCCGCGGGGGGACGCCGCAGCTGGGCGCCCCGGAGAACTTTCTGAACTCGACCGAGGGGCTGCACACCATCTTAACCCTTTCCCCACACGTCCCGCGTCCACACCCACTGAGACCGCTTCAGGTTGCCTTCACCTTGCCAAGCAAGGCTCTGCGAGTGCATTCAATGACAACTCCTGTAGGCTTGGTTTTTCACTCCAGTTCGTAAAGGCAAGGACTACCACGCACCACACAACGTTCTAAAACTGTTCGACGCAGTTTTGTTGCTGCCTTGGTTTCCTTACGGAAGGCACTTAAAATTAGGCAGGAAGATGCCGCTGTACAGCCAGCGTTGCATCCATTCTTGCACAAGCTCGGGGCTTCCGTGTGCGCGCAGGCGCGCGCGCTTTGGTTTCTGAGTTTTCTGTCGTTATTTAGTCTGCGCCCACGAGAGCTCTGACTCGGAAATCAGACTGCCTAAATCTGAGTCCTGTCTCCAGCCAACACTAGCTGGGCGGGCAAGTCACTTCACCTCTTTGTGCCTCTGTTGCCGTACGGTAGACTGAGCTACTAACAGTCTGCCTGTTGGAAGAACTATAGTCAAATATAGTATAGTATAGTATAGTATGCATGGGGGCGGGGGGCGCGTTTACAACGTGGCAGGCTCATAGATAGTAAGGGTTATATGAGTTCTAGCTTCCCGCCCCTCCCCCCTCCAGAGGCACTTCAAACTTTCCCCCTGAAGTAGCATTTGTGCTATAGTCATCTCTGCTTGGGACCCTGGTCACAGGGAATAGGGTTCAGCGGAATAGGGGTCTGGAAATGCCACTTGTCTGTGCAAAAGTACAGTATCTCTCTTTAAAAGCAGTACATCCAGGAGCCTCAGAAACTGAATTCAGCAAGTCACAGTTTGCTGAAGCTCAGGCAAAGTGTGTGAGGGAGTGCGTCCTCTACCATTTCAGACTCTTACGCCTTTGCCCTGCTAAGAATTCTCCGTTTATCCTCGCTGTGCGGTCTCACCTTCCCCCCAAGACCAGTTGACACCCCTCCTCTGAACTTCAGTTAACGGCATCCATACCTTATTCTTGCCAAATGCTATTTGTATGGTTATTGATCTGGGTACGTACACGTATACCTACGTTCGTAAGTGTTCCTGTGTGTCTCTCTGCTCCAGTTTCCTTTATAAAAGTCCGCTGGAGGCAGAGGCTGTTGATACTCTCTCAGTATTACTGTTCTCAGGACAATGCCTCGCAAGCTTTCAAATGATGATCATTAGAGAGAGGCTCAAGAAAATGTAGGTTGGTGGTTTTTTTAATTAACATGCTTTCTAACTTAATGGTACCCACTTAATCCCTCAGATGAATAGAATCAAGTTGAAATTTACAAAAACAAAAACAAGAGTCCCCTTGCCACCTTCCAGCGACCTCCCTCTCGCTGCCCCGCCCACACGTAAGAACTGCACCTCCAACCACCGCTCGTAATTAACAAGGGTGTGCGTCAGCACTGAAAACGGAATTACATTCAGGTGTTCAGCAGCTTTTAAAACAAAATCAGCTTTATTCAGGTCGCCTGTGCTTTATGCCCACTGCGTGCCAAACGCTGTACTCGATAATGAATACATTTGTCTCCCAAATTTTAGTGAGGCACTAGGAAATAATGACTAATCCTGTCGACCAAATGCCACTCACCCGTGTCCTCTGTCATTCACTGTCTTTTTATTAATTTCTAGGCAAGCTCCTTGCTTTCTAGTTCTGAATTAGGTTCCTTCTGGCTGGGTGGAGTCTATTATTGTGCCCTGTGCTATGTTACACACCGGACAGCTACATTTATTCAGTTGAGGGGGTAAAGCTGAAACACGTTTTTACACACTACTCATAAATCTTGTTAAAGCTGACAGACACGTCGCTATTTCTCCAGAACCGCCCACCTTCCCACCCCTCTCCTCACCAAATGCCACTTCGGGTTGGCTCATTAGTCCAAAGCAAACCATTTGCCATAACAGCTTGTACATCTCCATGAAAAAGTGTTCCCAACAAGTTTAAATATTAAAATTAATGTATTCAAATGGTCTTGCCAACAAAATGGTCACAAATAGGAAAAAAGGTTATGCTTTCCACAGTATCCATTACACATTAACAAATAATGCTGTTCATTCACACGCCAATTAAAACAAACTCAGGCTGTCAAATGAAGTGGAAGCAAGGAGCTCAATGCTCTCACTGTTTTCCAGGAAAACTCCCAATGTCGTCAGATTAAGTGTGACTGGTTGGGTTGCCCTGTTCCCTACTTAACCCAACAGCCAAAATTTCTTTTCTCCAGTCTAGTTCTCTGGCTCTTCTTCTGATTCGTTGTTTTAGTTTCAGGCATTTGGGAAGCGGTGGAAGGTAATCACCTACTCACTGCTCACTGCTCACTGCTCACTGCAGTTGCCAACAGGGTCTCACTTTCCTCTGCTGTTTTTTCTTTCTGCTTTTTCAAAAGCAGATGCCAGTGCTTTTTCCTCCACTAATGACACTTTGTTATCTCCTTTCTAGTATTGCTCAGCCCTAGTTTTTTCTTTTGCTTTGCCTGCCCCCTGTCTATTCCCTCCCCTCCCCTTTTCTAGAAAAACTGCTAATGCACCCTTAGAAAGTGTGGCGCTAAAGCTGGAGTGGATCTGTGCCACCTCCCTTCTGCCCCCAACACTGATCTGGAGAGTCAGATAATTTGTCGGCATGAAAAAGAGCCTGACCGAGCATACCACAGTTGTGTAGCTTAACGCTAAAAGATATTTTCTGGGCAGAGACAGGAAGGGTCCCTCAGATCACACAGTCTGACTCTGCCTTTGGGCAGAAGAGCTCCCAACAGCACCCCCCGACCAAGGTCTGAGGATCATTCTTCAAATGCCTTGTCCAGCAGTGAACATTCTATTGCAGCCAAGCAAAGTAAGGAGCATCAATTGCACGTTTTGCTATAGAGCAAAGCAACAAAATGATGGCGTGCAGCTTTTATGGCCAAACAAACACAAATGATGTAATTGGGAAAAGCTGTCTCCAACCAAATAGGAGGGAAAAAAATAAAGGACAGTCCTTTGAGTTGGGTTGATGACCACCATTTGAAGGTCTGGGATCAAAGCCCCAGCCAGACATCAAAGCCCATTTGAATCTAATGCCAGAAGAGCCACAGTGAATTAAACATCATATGTAAACTAATTATAGCTTGACCCCACAATCCAGCTTCAGTGAGCACACATAGGGGAAAGAAAGCAGACATTGAAACAAAAGATCAAGAAAAAGGAAAGCTGGTAACAAGACCGGGCAACATCATGGCCCTGACCACTCAGAAGTCTTTCGAGGGCAGAGGGGACTAAGGGAATGGCAGCCAAAACAGCGCACTCTGGACAATGCTGGTCTTGTTTGCAAGGCTATGTATGAAATAGCTCCTTCCACCCTCACTGATGCCTGCACAACCAAACATCTCCTTATTCCTGGAAGGAAAGGCTATCTTTTCGTTGTTTTAACGTTGTTAAAAACGTTTGCTGCCACCATATATCTGCCGAAGAAGCACAAAGTGGTTCCATGAGCTTGAGGGTGAGATCTTCGAGAAATTCGGGCTTCCTCATACAGCACACCATGAGTTCCAACCACTCAATCTGTATGGGAGTGACTTACATTCTTCATGGTCTTAATTTCTGATGTCCCCACCGACCTCGGACTTCAGTCACTCAGCTCAGCCATTTCTGCTGGTCATCTTTACAGAGCAGCATACCACTTGTGCAAATACCCTCGAACTACATGCCCTGGTACTAATTCCAAGAAACAATGAATACTACTTCATCTCCAGGCAAAATTTAAAAGTGATTCCAAGACAAGTGGCCCCTTTAAACATTTTGCCCCTACTGGGCCCCACTTACTTGAAAGTCTCAGTCTCATGAACTGGCAAATGCACATCTGAGTTGATAATCCAGAGACCGTGTTCAATCATATTTCTTTGAGGATAATAAACATTAGTGTTTTCTCTTTTTAAATATATTTTCTTTCTTTCTTCCCTTTTTTTTAGAGAGAGGGGAAAGGAGGGAGAAAGAGAGGGAGAGAAACAATCATTGGTTGCCTCATGCACACCCCCAACTGGGGACCTGGCCGGCAACCCAGCTATGTGCCCAGACGGAGAATTGAAAATCGAACCAGCAACCTTTCACTCTGCTGGATGATGCCCAACCCACCGAGCCACATCAGTCAGGACTGATTTCTTAAAATAACAAAATCTAAATTTATAACCTGAGTTTTTTAGTAAGAAAAAAATCTAAAAGCAAGCCTTCTTATAGGATAAAAACAGATCTATTCCACCATTATTACATTGCATTATTTTGACTAATCATTTATTTGGGAGATATCTGAGCATCTATCTACCACATGTTAGGCACTGAGAACACAATGGTGAACAAATCAGACACATCCCTGCCTTCATGGAGCTTAGAGTCTAGGAGGTAACACACTAGCACAAATGAAATGTTACATACATATCAGTGTGGTGTCTATGTATGTCCAAATGTGTGCTATATGTTTATATGCAAATACATAATTCCAAATTAAGAAACTACCACATTTTGCAAAACGATATTTTAAAAGTAGATATGTTCTATGATTGCAGCCAGAAAGTCATAATCAATGAAATCACACACAGAAAACTACTGACCTTTATAAAACTTAAGGTTTTTTTGTTTGTTTGTTTGTTTTTTTTACAAGGAAGGGGATCTTATATTTTACTTGTTATGGTCTTTTAAAAAAATACGTCCCCTCCTTAAAACTACATTTGAAATATCTATAAGGAGATACTTGCCCTATAGCAAAATCATTCAGTTTTCATTTAAATGCCATTCATTGAGAGGTAGTCACTAGTGTATGTAATTAAACTTACGGACAACTAATTACCTTACAGATCTACGTATGACCTTTTTCCTCAGAACATCTCAGAAAAGAAAAAGAGAAAGCACCTCTCCAACCCATGATACTATGTGCCATTCCCAATGCAGTTTACTGATCATTTCGACACCAACAAAGGGCGATGACCCAGGTGACGTTTTTAATGTGGTTATTAACATGAAAGCAGAGGCTTTTGCTTTTGGACGTGCACAGTTGATCCAGCTCCCCCATTCCATTCGCTCCCATGAACCTAGCCCTTCGGAGGGCCTAGAAACAGAACCGGAACTCAAAATAAGCTCTCCCACGGAGTTCCGGGCCCATGTTTGCCCCCAAGACCCACAAAACCACTTTAATTAAGATCCTGGGGGGCCGAGGGATGCCTGCGGAAAAGCCCCAATGCCATTATCACCCTGGAGCGGCTGAAAGCGGTTGCTGGTTGAAGCTTAGGTGGCCCGGCCCCCGGGGAGCTTCCTCTAATCCCGCGGCCTCGGCAGCAGGCCGTGTGAAGAGTAGCACATCCACTTCAAACAGGAGCTGGGCCTTGGGTATGTTTGGGCGAGGCGGAATGCGGGGGGCTGGGTGGCGAAGAGCCTAGGATTCAAAGACAAGTCAGCCTGGATGACAGGCAGTGGCTGTGTGCGGCTGATAGGGGGGCCACGGCCTCCATTTCCATCTCCCTCTGCACCCGGGGGGACTCTCCCTCCGCAGCGGGGATTCTTTGAAGTCAAGGAGGATGGTTCTGTCAACAGATGGGACAATTCGCTTCTTGTCCAGTTTGGTCCCTCCAGACTGAATTAAAGAGTCCAGGGAGTTTTGCCTTAAGATACGCTACCATTCTGTGACACCCAGCTATTCCCCACCTCCACCCTGCCCGAGCTCTATGGAGCAATTTTTTTTTTTTTTTATCATTTGAAATATATTTACTAATAAAGACAATGAACATTCTGCTTTTACTTTTATTAGTATTTCTTTCATGCTGAATTTACTCCCGGGCCATAAGCTTTTGTTTCTTCAGTTTCTTCTGGGATATCTTTTCTTCTGTGCAGCCTCCTCTTCTGGTTTAGGCACAACCTGCCCTTTTTCGGTGAGGATCATCTCATTGTGGCAGGGAGAGCTCATGTACGGGTTCATCCTCCCATGAGCCCTGTAAGTCCTGCGCCGCATCTTGGGAGCCTTGTTCACCTGGATGTGCTCAATGACCAGAGAGTCCACATCTAAACCCTTAAGTTAAACACTGCTCTCTGCATTTTTAAGCATGTGCAGCAAAAACTCAGCAGTCTTTTTGGGCCACCGACCCTGTGTCCAGCCCCACTGTTTAGCCTGGGCACACCTGCCAACTCCACCATTGTATCGACGGAATGGGACACACTGACTTTTTAAAGTGACATCTTTCAGATACTTGGTGGCTTTTCGAATATGCATACCCTTGATGGCCTGGGCAGTTTCACGAGTGTTCTTAAAGTGAACACGAAGATTTGAACCTCTTGATTTGCATGATTTTGTGGGGTTTTCTGGGTCAAGCGAGTAGTGAACCATCTTCAGGGGTCACCTCTGGTCGCTTACGGGAAGAGCTATGGAGCAATTCTGATGGCTCGCTCTTGCTTATAGTAGAAGCTGTTTCCACAGGAGACAGAAGCCAATTCTAACATTGTACTTTCTGATGTAGCGAGAGGGTATACATTTGGGATCAGGCCAGCCTGGATTTGAACTCGGGCTGTGCCACACTCCAAGGCCCCTGCTGTTCACCTTCATGCACTGATTGGTGGTGCCAGCTTTGACTCCTGGCAGCCTTGTTTTTCTCATTTGTAAACTGGGGCTTAAACCTGACCTCAGGGAGAGGTTGTGAAGTATCTGGAAATAAATGTTGATTACCCCCAAGTCCCAAATGTTATGCATTCATGTGCAGGCCCACACAGAGAGTGGACATTTAAGGACATTCCTATAAAATAAAAATTATCATTTGACATTGCTTTGACAGCGTTCAAGTATTGCTTTGAAATTTTTCCCAAAGCATATACAGTGTATTGTTTTCAGAATATCGTATTGGGTTTTGAACTCTAAGTAGATCTAAGAGACTTCTGAGGAGTAGCACTGTGGTCTCCCCCATTGCCACAGCAGGCTTCCCAGGTGAAACACGAGGGTCCCGCCTGTAGAAACCAGAGGGACCAGCAGAGCGAGGGATGTGTTGGAAGGAGCATAAGCTGCGGCCATGGCTCAGCTCCTGAAAAGTCCTAGTGAATGTGAGGGTATGTCACATAGTAAATACTAGAAGGTGCTTTTTCCTTCTTCTTCACCTTTTATCTGTGGGATTATTTATGTTAACAAAGTTTATTTAGCCCCTTGCTTTTTTGCATATCCTCTTACTATGAAAAATTTCCAAACACAAAAGTAGAGAGAATGGTATAACAAATATCCATGAGCCCATCACCCAGCTTAACAACTATTAAGATTATAAATAGACCCCCTGTAGCAATGAATATTTTGATAATTTGGGGACCAGCAGACATAAAACAGAGTTACAGATTAGAGCTGTTTTCCTATCATTAGTTTAGTACCAGGTATACAATAAGCACTCGCTAAATGCTGTATGTTATTATTATCATCATTACCAATTATTTTTTTCCTCAACTTATCCAAAACTTTTGATGGGCCTTAGAGGATGGGATGCACTTTTCATCCAAAGGGCACAAAGCACTTCTCACAGCCCCTCAGTGTTTCAGTATTGTAGGTAGAGCAAGTTACCCTGGAGAGAAAAGCAGTGAAGGGATTCTCCTCTCAGGACAAGACCCCAGTTACTGGTCCTGAGGTTCCGATTGTTCTTGTGCACCAACGCTCTTCTTCCTTTGTCCTGTGTCACCTACTGAGTTCAGCAGTGAGCTCCAAGAGAGCTGGATTCATGCCTGATGCAGCTGTGCCTCTTCAGGGTAAGTGGCAGGACTGAGTGCTTGATGGGCCAAGTCGTAAGGCCAGGAGCAAAAGCACTATTAGGAAAAGAACTTGGTACACCAAGTTCGCTTGGAAATTAGTTAAAGCATCCCCTCCTCCCCCCAATGTCTAGATTGGGTTCCCTTTACTAGGGTTAGAGAGATATTTTTCATGAACAAGTAAATCTACTAGGTTACATAGATTAAAACTAATGGACCCTTTTGGCCACTATACACAGAAACACTGAAGTCAGTGACTTCAAAAACTCAGAAGTAAATTCTTGGGTTAACCCTTGTTGCCTTTCTTGTTCAATTAGATTTAAAACTCCTCGAGGGCAGGGAGAAATCCTACTTCACCTCTAAGTCCCTCAGAACAAAGCCAGATACAAAGCAGATACTCACAAAATGCTTGTTATTCAATTGCCTTTCAGGGTAGATGGAGATGGAATGCTGTCTTCCACACACCAAAAAGACCGACTTTGGAAAATTCTATAAATAGATATTTCAAAACAAACCAAAATTGGGTGTTTTTCCTGTCCGATCCACTTTCAGAAACATCTTTTGTAAGTCTGTGTCTTTTAGGAAAATATGAGGAAACAGGAAAAAGAAACGTTCCATTTCTGAAAAGATAAGAAGTCTGATAAAGACAAAAGGCATTTGGGTGTCGGGAGAGTTAAAACCAACTCAGGCTGCCCAGCCCGTTTGAAGTTGACAAGAAGCAGAGAGTGACCTATTGGTTCATTATGGAGCACAAATAGTGTACTTAGCGTTTCATCAGTGAGGGCACGACGTGGGGTGGGCTTAGCCCACTGCCCTGTGTGAAAAGCCCTGGGTATTTGTAGGCCTTTCTAGAAGGCATTTCTACCTGAGCACATCTGTGTGTGTGTTTGTGTGTGAGCAGAGAAAGATTTACATTAAAAACCGTCTAAACCCCAAACCCTTCTGTCCACTGAATATGTACCTGTCAGACCCAAATACACTGTCCGATGCTGGGCTCTTCCAAGAATCTTCCCAGGAAGCTGACTGCGGGCTGCTGCGGCTGCAGCTGCTCCGCCAGCCAGAGGGAGGAGAGCCTGGTTCTGCTGCATGCACAACCACGGGGGTCCTCCGTGCGCCCTGCCACACCATGCGCCTGGGGGGGTCTCACTGGCTTAGAGAAAGCAAGAAGTGGGGCGGGAGCCCAGTTTACTGTTCACCTTTTCCCTCCACTTTTACCTCATTTCCACATCAAAGAAAGAAGTTTCTTTCCTCTGAGGCTACTTTAGAATTACAATGCAGACCACTCTCTCCTCCCAGTCGTGTCTTCTGACCTAGTCCGTCACCCCTCTCTTTTCTCATCTTTCCTTTTTAAATATATCACTTCCTCTGAGGACCCTAAATAAGCAGCTTGGCAAGAGAGGGCAAAGGAAATTAAAGTGGATCTTTGGCACACCACGCCGTGTTGAAGAGACACAGAAAACTGAGAGCTGTTTAGTGTGTGACCCGAGCAGGGACTTTCATCGTTAATCACCCAGGAGGGGAAGAACGCGGACACACGGGGTCTACGTTCCAAGGCGTCGCCAGATAACTGCCCGAGTTCTTGGTCTTTACAAAAAATTCGTCATCTTGTCCAGTGTGTCTTCCACGAAAGAATAAAATAAGCTCTTTATCTTTCCCCCATGTCATCACAAAGAACAAAAACCCAAAGCTAGGTGATTATGTTTCCGTTCTCTGTGCGTCCCTCCCACCCTTCGCGTTCCGACTGGGAGCCTATCAGAGGGATGTGAATAATGAGGCTACATTTCCTATTGACCCAGCTGTTTATAAACAAAGCTCTTCCTTCTAGCAAAGGCAACGACATTTAAATTGCTGAAAATTATCAGCCTCAACTCATCTGAATTTCATCGCGGTGCTACTCATTCAGGAAATGGGAACCACGAGAAGTTTCCCTTTTTTTCCAAATTGCCTCCAGATGTGGCAGACAGAAGAATCTTTATATTAAAATATCACACAGTTAGCCAATGCCCTACAATTTCTTCCTCTGTCACCTTAGTCAAAAGATGAATAACAAGCCACTGATCATCGGAAGAAAGCTCTAGGTGTTGTCTGGGATTGACTTGAAAATTGCAAAGGCTCCCACCCTGGCACCATGGCCTCCAGCCACCTTACCCATCCTCACCTTGTCTCTTTTCCGTAGCACTTAACACCTCATTACACTATACAGTCTGCATATTCATTGTGTCATTATTTATCGCCCGTCTCTATTGCTAGACAGCAGGCCCCACAAAAGCAGGGGCCTTTGGCTTGTTCAGATAATCCCAAGGGCCTAGAGCCGTGCCAGACACGCTGTGCTTGCTGAAGACACATATTTGTTGAGTGAATGAATTAGTGAGTCAGTTCGTCAGTTCCTTTTAGGTCAAAATCTCTAGTCCTCACCGTGAAACTGACACCAGGGCCACATGCCCTGGTCCATGCAGGCCACTAACATATCACAAGGACATTCCCCATCTTATTCCCGGATACTTTTTACTGCCTCTCATCCCTTTACCCTGCTTCTCTTTCCAAGGTATCTATTTTTGTCAACGACAACACAATCTTACTGGTCCTAACACTAAAATTCTTGTTCTGTTGCTCTCACCTTTTCTCCATCCCTCATATCACTAATTTATGAATTTCCTGAACTTCTTTTTGTATCTCTCCAATTTGCCCCTTTCCCTCTATTCTCCTTGCCCTGAAACCATACAATTATCACCTCAAATAGACTCCTAAATGGTCCTCTAGCCTCTAGGCTCTTCCCCCCCTGCAGGTTCTTTTGCATAGCATCGTTTTGATCACATCAGCCCTCTTCCAAAGCCATCTGTGGTCTGGCCCTCCTAGAAAACCTGATCTTCCTGAGTGGTCAAATGGTCAGGAGTTAAGTCTTTAAACAACAGAGGTTTTGCGTAGGTAAATGAGTTATGGTACATAGAGGAGAGGAAAGGAGCCAGGCCAAGGAATTTGAACTCTGAATAGCAGCAGAAGTCATGGACTAATTGTAAGATATTTCTGACTATTAATTTAACAATTATCTTCTGTGTGCCCACTATATCTCTGGTAGCGTTCAAGGTCCCGAGGATACAGCAGGAAACAGTTATTTCTTGGAATTCTAGGAAACTCCAAGGACCTGCCTTGGAGGAGCCATTGGTCTGCACTTGTCAGTAGCTCTGGGGCAAAGGCAGATGTCCCTGCATACCTGTCCAGGTTGGGTGGGTGGTCCAGCCTTCTCAAGCCAGGCACCTAAGACAATCCAGCTCAGGGACCTGATCCTGACTTGCTCTGTGGCCCTTGGCATGTAATTCTAACTTTCTACCTCAAATGCCTCCCTGACCGAATCACGCAGAGTGAGAAGCCCGAGCTTGTTGAACACTTGGGGGGGACCAGCAGAAAGGGTTATTATTGCACTGTTATTCAGCATCATGGCGTACCTTTCACTACTTTCTTACTGCATTATGTAACTTCTGTCCTGTGTTCGCCCGGCCACTTCTCCTGGCCCCAGACCATCTCTCAGATTTAAAATAAGCACAGTTGGCCAGTCTAGTCATTACCACACCAACTCTCTTGCTCAGAGCGACCGCTCCTGAAGGCTGGGGGAAAGCGTAGTCAGGAAAAAGACTTGGTCCTGTAAGTCAGCAAACTTTTTCTGACAACAGACAAATAGTAAATATTTTAGGCTTGTGGACCTTGCAATACCTGCCACAACTACTCATCTCTGTAGTTGTAACACAAAAGCAGCTACAGGCAACACTTAATCAAATCAGCACAGCTGGGTTTCTATAAAACTTTATTTACAAAAACAGGTAGTGGGCAGATTTGGCCCACAGGCCAGAGTTCATTGACCTCTGCTCTAAGATATTAGGATATTTTAAACCTAAAGCTCAGTTTTAATTCAGGGAGGTAGCATGGAAGAACATAAAAACAATGAGTTTTTGGAACTCAGAAAGCTAGAATAGAATCCCAACTTTACAACAAATCTTGGGGCATTAGGGAAATTAACTACAATTTCCTAATGCATAAAATGGCGTGGCAGCCCCGGCGCAGAGTGGCTGGGTTCAAATTCCAGCTCTGCCACTTTCTTTCTTGGTGATCTGGGGCAATTTTCTTAATCTCTCAGAGCTTCGGCCTCCACATCTGTTTTCATGGGGATAAAAAAATCCAACCTTCCTCACTGAAAGGATTAAATGAGAACATGCATATTAAGAGCCTGGAACAAAATAAGCACTCGACAACTGTTAGCAATCATTATGATGTTTATTACTATTATATTGCTGTGGAGTTTACCGAGGAGTGGCTATTGAAACATGGCATGAAAGTATTTGTTTCTTCAGAGATTAAAAACAGTTCTGTCTTTACCTTCCTGTACCTCCTACACACTTTACACAGCTGCAGGAAGCCGAAATCACCTTGTAAACCAGCCACTGCTTTTTCAGATGATTGCCTCTAAGTGGCTTTCAAATTCTGAAGATTATCATGCATAATGTATTATGCTTATACCAGGATTAAATTTTTCCATTGATTTTTACCTCCACAGAGGGTTTTGTTGGACAGCTTTGTGTCTCAAAAGAAGGCTGCGTTTGCTTTTCCTGAACTGTGAGCACAAAGAGTTTCTTTCAGACTTAGTGTCTTTAAATCAACTAATGTGATTTTTGTCTCCAGTTACAACCAAGTTAAAATTCTCCAGTACACACTAGACTTCCCTTCCCAAGCCCTAAGAGCGTCACAATCCATTCAACACTGTTAGGAGAAAATACGACTGGATTGGGGGTGTCCTCTCTCAGAGTACCCTGTCCTTTTTACAATTGGTGCCAGGACTGGGGAGACTCATGAGCCCTAAGAAATTGGGTAGGGTGACCACGGTTTAATTATAATGCACGAGTAACCTTTCAAAGCACAACAACAATGCGCATTACCTTTCACATTGTATAGCACATACCAAGAACAATATTGCTTCCGAGTATGTCAAAGTAAAGACGGTCTCGCTTAAGTGAGGACTCATTTCTAGGACCACTTTTGTTGTCTGTTATTCTTTATTAAAGTGCATCTCAGAAATCTTTATGGCTCTTAACATAAAGCTCTCTTGAGCCAGGGGAGCCAGGACTGTCTCCTTCTGGTCTTTTCCCCACTAGTAAGCACAGTAGCCTTCTCTTTGCCTGCCCAGACTGGCAGGCTGCATTTCAGGGGGTCGCAGACAATCCAAGCCACTGTACACACCGTGCTCTTTGTTAGAAGTAATCAGCCACAGGGGCAAAGGCGGTAAACAGTAATTAATATGCAAATTTGCAAGTAACTTGCCCCTCGGTGTTGAGGTTTCTTTGTGTCTGCACAGTCATGGACAAACTGGGGTTTGTCTTAGCCTTAATTAGCGAGATAAATATAAAATTATGATATTAATTGTTAGCTGTTTTTTAAAAAAACGGTAGTATCCCCCTGCTGTGACTGAGATGCTGCAGATCGGTAGGGGTCTCCTTCTAAAATGAATTTTAAGATGCTGAAATACATATTTTAATTAAAAGGCAAACATTGAAATGAGTTTGTCAATTCAAAAATCATAGTTAATGCACAACAAATCTTCAATGCATACATTAGCAATTAGTATTTGTACATCAGTTGACCTAATCCCAATGCAACAACAACAAGGAGAGGACCACCCTTTTACAATAATAATAATAATGAAAAGTAATATTTTTAATATTAAGTACTCTGCACCAGGCACTCTGCAAAGCACTTTTCTCGCATTATCTCATTGAATCCTCACCCAAGCCAGACCAGGTGGTGCTATTAATAGCCACATACAGATGTGGAAGCCAAAGCTCTAGATAGGTTTTTTTTTAAGGTAGGTTTTCAAGGTCTGCCTCTAATTGTGGTGTCCTCAAGATTCCATCTGCAGCTCTAATTTCTTCTCCTTTTTGGCTCTGTTTTCTCTGGGAGGTCTACCATTTGGCTGCTTTCAACTGAGTCTTTATCAGCTTGCTGATGATGGTCTAAAATATCCAAATCATATCTCTAACTCTGAGTTGCTTCCTAAATTCTAGTCCACAACAGATTCTCGCTTCTGCTACCCCTGGAAGCCCAGATTCCTTAGCCTGATATTGACGACTCTCTCTATAATCTGTCCCAGGTACTTGAATTCTTTCATTATTCAATTCAGCTCCCATTATTTAGTGCTAATTGGCAAAAGTACTACATTTGTCCCTGGGAGTGAGGTGAGATGGGAAAGAGGGGAAATTGAAATTTTAAAAAGCACCTATTATCAAGGAGATTTTGGTGAGGATTTAAAGAAAGCAAGGATCAAATTGTAACTAATTCCTTCATGTTTTAAAGATTTTTATTTATTTATTTTTAGAAAGAGGGGAAGGGAGTGGGAAGGAGTGGGAGAGAAACATCGATGTTCGAGAGATACATCAATCAATTGCCTCTCGCACGCCCCCAAGTGGGGACCTGGCCCACAACCCAGGCATGTGCCCTGACTGGAATCGAACCGGCGACCTTTCGGTTTGCAGGCCCGTGCTCAATCCACTGAGCCACACCAGCCAGGGCCTAAAGCCTTTTTTTAAAAAAAAAATTTAGGCAAGAAAGTTTATAGCATTTTTATTCACTAGAGCAAAAATCTGTAAACCAAATTGTATTTTTAAAATAATTTTTTATTTTCTAATTACAGTTGACAAACAATATTATATTAGTTTCAGATATAGGACAGTATATAACTTATTCACCCCAGTAAATCTAGTACCCAACTAATGACTTTGGATTGCCCTGGTCAGAGAATTGGGACCTGGAAAGCTGTGCCCCTGTCTCGGTAACACAGCCAGTACCTTAAATACAGCATGATGCCACCAAGCCCTCAGTAATGTTTTTCTTCCAATGTGACCCCTATGTCCCTGGAAGCTCTGTGTTTCTTTCCAAGTCTCAGCTCTAGGTTGCCCCCTGTCCCCTCTCTCCCGAGCCTTCCCTGTTTCTCGAAAGCAGAGTAGGCACCCTCCTGCTCCATTCTCACTCCACCCTTCCTTTGATGATAACAATTTGATACCACACCCTGTGTTTGCCTGGCTGTCTTCCCACTAAACTGTGGGCACCCTGAGGCTAGAAAAAAGATCTTTTCTCCTTGTGTCTCCCATGCCTAGAACAGTGCTTGGCACCTCATTGGCACTAGCTGCTCTTTGCAAGCAGCCAGTGTCAGACCTGCTAACAAAGTTAGTGTGTATCTTCAGAGAAGAAATCAACAGTTCAAAGCAGAGGCCAGTGAAAAGGAAACTAGGTGAGTAGCTGGGCGAAAGCTGCCCCCAACCCCCACCCCGCACCACCACCCCAGGCTGCCCTGCATAAGTGCTCTCTAAACCTCCCACTAACGGCTGCGGCTTGGAGGTAGGACTCATTGCCAGAGGAAGTCTTACAGAGATGACATCACAAACTGCTCCACTCAGTACTTTCTGGAGCAAAACACCACGGGCACTGCCCTGGCAGTCTACTTTCTGAACCTGGCAACTTTGGGCAGGTTTTTCTGGGAAGAAGAGGGGTAGTATTTATTCTACTCTTTCAGGAGATGGGGAAATAATGGTGTTACTAGAGGGCAGTTTCCCCAGTATTGCCTTAAAATGGCCATTAGAAGTTCATGAAAACGTGACCTAGTAGATGTTCAGATGGACGCACACCATTGGCCTGAGAACCAGGGGCTGCCTCCTCTCACGGTCCGTGGCTCCACAGTGCAGTGGCGGAGACGGCCAAGGCAGGGGAGGGAGTCGTGGGTGGAAGAAAAGCACCCCCATGTTTCCAGTGTGCCTTCAGTCACTCCCTCCCCCGTCCCCCCTGCCATCACTCACAGACCTTCACAGCATCAGTTATTCTCAAGGGACTGGAGATGCCCCAACACACACACTCTGGGGGTATAGACAAAAAGGCCCGGGTTGCTCTGCTGGGACTGAAAGTACTCAATAAATAATTGTTAGAAAGTTCTCGATAACAATCGTCAAATGGATTGAATGAACACATTTTGCTTCCATCATTGGTGGAGGCCAGGAAGTAACATCCTTCTACCTGCCGCCCTCTTTTCACCCCCAACAGCTGGTCCCAGCCCCAGGGTGCCCCCCAGCTTGTAAAGGTGATGCCTCCAAGCAGCACGGCCTGGGCAAAACGGCACCGCAACGAGAAGGTTGAGACAAGTTCCAGGACCAGCTCTATCCCTCGTGTCTGTGTGGCCTCCTAAAAAATGTCCCAAAGAGCCATCAAAGATTATTCTAAAAATCTGTCGTCCCTATAATCTGCTGCTCCTCCATCATAACCCATTAAATGTTTTATTACAATTTTCACTCAAAGTTCATGAAGAAAAGGGGAACTGACCTGAAAATATAAGGGCACCTCCAAAGACAGCACTCCCTGCTCCTCTGAAAACCCTGAGCACTCGTGCGCTCCATGTGACCACGGAAGGGGATGCTCATTATCGCTGCCCCTCTCCTAGGAGCGAGGCAGTTTGGTGGAACAGCACACTTAAGGTTCATTACTGTCAGTTCAGTTGAAATTACATGTATTAGCACTCAGATTAGATTGTTTACATAATAACAATTACTACGAGAGGGAAGGCAGGCGTCGAAATGAGCCTGTGCAGTTGAACATGAGTGAGGAAGAACCCGCACTGCATATGGCATGCGTGACGAGCCTTTTATCTGGGCATCCATGAAGGTGCCAAGGTGAGATGCAAATTATTACGGGGGGCAGGGCAAGCATTAGTGAGCACGAGGCTAATGGAACTGCCTGTTGGACGACCCCATGGTGGTTAGACCCAGCAAAAATCCAATCTCCTTTTTTCTCTGTCACAAGCTGAACTTGACCTGAAGGACTCAGATAATGATCTACTCCAACGAACCTTCAAATCACTTTTGAAACTTCCACAGTTTTGCTCTGAGAAACATTCAATTTTGATTTTTTAGAGTAGGCTCTTGGCCTTTCTTCTAAGTTTTGGTACCTATGCCTAGTGGGTCTTCAGCATACCAAATACTTAGTCGGCTCTTTATAGTACAAAGCTCTCTTCTTACCGACATAGCCTTGGTTTACCAACGCCATGGAACTGGGTGAACAGTGACCCGAGGTTTATTCTCTGAATGCAGTGAGGCTGCTCAGCATTTAAGCCTGGTCTAAACAGTTCTGACCTAGGTTCCTACCTCATTTGGAGGTGATCAGTCCTTTCTTGACAGATTCCAGTTATGTGCCCTGGTTTACGAGGAAGTCATTGTAACACTAGCTGGTGACTTTGCTGCCTCTCTCTGAATCGCTTTTCATTTACTCCGAATTCTGTCTCGTACCTTTTGAACATTCTTTCATTCAGTTAACTATCATTGAACACCTACTAGGAGTCGTGTGTCCCATGTGTTTTAGCCTTTTCTCTGGAGTTTTCATGCTTTAATGAAGTATCATTAGCAATTGTTACATGATAATAAACTAGGGCAAGTTTAAGAGACCTCCACACTGTATTCCCAGCTTCTGCCGTGCCATGGCCCACAGGACGTGAGACGCATGTGCAGTAGACAGAGTTCTCACTTTAACCTGCGGTTAAATCTCAAAGACCATCAGCAACCTCTGTCAGTCTTCTCCTGACCCTTTCCAGGTCAAGCATAACTCAAACCTCTCTTCTAAGGAGGCACGCAGGGCACTCACTGATGAAACAAAGAGCACTGAGATAAAAGTAACTAAGGGCTAATAACTCTTTGGGATCTTAGGGGATGGCAGGAGAGGCTTTTGAAGCTGCTGCCCTGCTGGCCACCACTTGGTATAAGCCAGCCAATTGTGCCATGGCCAATGTCAGACCCAGAGAGATGCTGGGTCAATGAGAAACAAGGGACATAGGGACACTCTACTATAACATATGTGAGAGAGTCTAGAGATTAAGTCGTTACATGGAGGTTTTGTCATTTAATGTAAATTTACAACTATTTATTTTATCGATGACATGTGTTTCTCTTGCAATAAATCCTTTCGACAGCAATGAACTCAACAGAAATGAAGGAGGATATTTAGTGAAATACTGTTAAGTACAGTCCTAAAGGCCCAAGAAAGTTGATGATGAATATGTTTCTCGGATTAAAAGTTTGTTGACATTTGTCTTTCTCCACGAGGGTCGTAGTGATATCACTGAACACATGCAAACGAGAAGCTAAATCTGCTAAGGAAGCATCAGTACCGATGGTTATTTGTGCTTTTAAAAAGAACGCGCCAGAAGAAAAGTTAACCACTAAAGCTCCAAGAGGCACATTTACACAACACTCTCTGAACACGACTTTTTGTTTAAACCAAATGACGGCTCTTTTAAACGTGTTTCAATATACTTTCAATTCCAAGTTTTCCTGGGTACACAGAAAAAGTAAAACAAGAAATGTTGTTATTGTCTCCGTTAGCAGAGTCACAGCCCAATGCCACCAGTTTTATATCAGTGTCACCGTTTACTTCAAATAGGAAGTCTCTTCACTGCAACATTGGTTCAAAGGGTTTGTCCAATTCATTGATTCAAAGTAAAGCGTTTAGATGTTAATTCTGCCACACCTGGTATTATTGTGAATGCCATTAAAAATTCCACTGAAAAGTTTGGCACTGCAAATAAAATTATGTTTGTGGTGATAATAATACAAGTTTTGGTGAAGCAGGACGTCACAGTGCAACCAGTGATCTCCATCATGGAGCAGAAATGTGCCACGCGTTAGTGCAGCGCCACATAACTTATACTCACATCTAAACAAGCTGCAATACGCTACCAATCAAAAATGAAGCTGCAGTGAACAAAATGGACAACTACAATTACATACAAAAAGTGTTACTGAACTATAAAGCTGACACTGAATGCTCCAAATCATGCCAGCATGGCATGACACACTTTCTCTCCTTCCTATCTGAAACATATAAAATTTTAGAAATGCTTAAGCCTTTGAAGAACTATTTTCTATATCAACCTAAGTGCCCATCAATGACATTGCACATTTTTATAACATCAACAAGTTTTCTAAATCTGGGCTCCATTTGATTCAAAATTAGCTGGAAATATTTAATCAAAGTATTTATTGAGTGGAATGCCAAATACGTACTTCAGCTTCTGAAGCTTAATAAAATCACAATTATTGAAAACAAAGCTTACAAATGAAAGGATTTTGAAATGTGTTGCTACACAAGCAAGGGAGAAAGTGAACAACTTAGAAAGGAGAATTCGAATGATTCTCAGAGATGATTTGAAATTCTGTACTTATGCTGTGGAATAGCTCATCTAGTAGGAAGTATCTTTTTATATAAAATTCCTGTTTTTAATTGGGTAAATTTATATTCTGTACCAAAATGGAAAGAAATTTGAGAACGTCTACAGTAGGGGGCATCTAAATTTGTTAAAACATTCAAAAGATTCATAAATAGAGAAAAAAATTATTCAATGAATTTTTACTTGTAAAAACTTGTAATTTAAAAAATGTACTTGTAAATTATTTGTTAAAATAATTACTCTAGAGACAAAAACCATCCTTGTGAAATTATCTGGGGTAAAATATTCAATTTTCAGTGAAATGAAAATTTTATTTGTGGTAATTCAAATAAAAATTAAATTGAAAATAGATGTTGTTTACCAGAATCTCCTTTGAGCTTAACAAATGCCTCAATACCTGTAGAGAGAGTATTTTCTCAGGAGACAATTAAAGGTGTTAACAATTCTAAGATTTATTGACCTTAAAATGCAATCTTTAAGATGATTGTGAGCAATTACATGTAAAAATTTAACTTAATAAACCATATTGAGCCCTGACAGGGTAGCTCCGTGGGTTAGAGCGTTGTCCCGATACTCCAGGGTTGTAGGTTCGATCCCCGGTCAGGGCACATGCAGGAGGCGACCAACCAATGCATGGATGGATAGAACAACAAACTGATGTTTCTCTCTCTCTCTCTCTTTCTCCTTAAAAGCAATAAGTAATTTTTAAAGTCATTTTAAAAAACCATATTGAAAAAAAGCTATTCATTAGAAAAATATCAACGGCATAATATTAGGCAGAATACTATGGAACGGATGGATTAAAGCACATTTATACAAAGAATCATTATTCTCATGGTGTCATTTTTAATGTTCAGAGAGGAGATATAAATAACTCAAAACATTTTATGCACACTGATATATTTTTATTCTTTAGAAATAATTTCATTTTCAAAAATAGTTTTGAACAGACTTTATAGGTCTACTCTTAAAATAGGGGTCTTTGACTTTGGAATATGCTTCCGTGATATAAATAGATAATATATATGTAGGGTGATTTTCTTGACAATTAAGCTATATTATACTGTCCTGAACGCATGAGAGTGGCTAGTGGCTCTCGCTCGCCTCGTTCCAGCTCTTACCCAGAAGGAGGATGTGGTGGGCAGAATGTGAGAGAGCCCCCAGCAACCCACACCCTTGACTGTCTGCGGAACCTGTAATCTGCTTCTAACCAATAGAATACGGCAAAAGTGATGGGCCATCACTCCCACAATTGTGTTATGTTATACAGCAAAGATGAAGAGATTTTTCAGAGGTAATTAAGGTCTAATCAGCTGACTTTAAATTAATCCAAAAGGAACCCTGACTGATGTGGCTCAGTGGGTTGAGTGTCTTCCCACAAAACCAAAGGTCCCTGGTTCAATTCCTGGTCAGGGCACATGCTGGGGTTGCAGGCCATGCCCCAGTTGGGCGAGTGCAAGAGGCAACCAATCAATGTTTCATCCACACATCGATGTTTCTCTCACACATTGATGTTTCTCTCCCTCTCTTTCTCCCTCCCTTCCCCTCTCTCTAAAAATAAATAAATAAAATCTTAAAAAAAAGGATGTTATCCTGGGTGGGCCTGACCTAACCAAACGAGCCCTTTAAAAGATAGTCTAGAGTTCAGAGATGCTGGCTTTAAAGTAGCAAGCTGCATGGATTCAATAGCTGCAAGAAAATGAACCCTGCCAACAACTACACCAGCTTGGAATAGGACCCCAAGCCTCAGATAAGACCCCAGCCCAGATGGTACCTTAACTCCCACCTTGTGAGACTCTGAACAGAGGACCCAGCTACACAGTGCCCAGATTCCTGACCCATGGAACTGTGAGATCACAACTGTAGGCTGTTTTCAGGCACGAAGTTTCCGGTAATTTGCTACATAGCAATAGAAAGCTTAATTGAGAGGGGTAGAAAATTAGAGTTGAGGGCCAAATAGGGAACCCAACCTGCTACCAAGGAGGTCCTGAGCTAGCTGATAATTAAAGCTAACCAAAAATGCTCAGCTGCTCAGAGCACCAGCATGGGACTGCCTTCCTGACAGGAAAACAGAAACAAGAAAGGCAGTAATAAATTCCTTTTCAGGTCTGAAATAAAAGCCACCATTCATTTGATTGTCATCTGAAGCACATCCATAATCAAAACTGGTTTGCTATTTAAGTCAGACTTCTTTTTGCAGAGCTCAGGGAAAGTGGAAACATCATCTCAAGATTATTGATTATCCTGCACAGTGTTTATGCACGTTAGTCAGTGACTCTGGTTCTTTTTCAATGTCTCTGTAAAATAATATTATTTAGACCCCGCTGCGTCCCCATCCAACTCTCCAATCAGCTAGAAAATCCGCAGGTTTTCTTCTAAAGATTTAGAGAAAGCAGTGTGTGAGTCCAGGGATCATTGAAAAGCATGGTCTGATCACTGATTTTCTATCATTCTGATGCCAATTTAAAAATGGAATGAAGGAGAAGGGGAAGGAAATGGGGTCCCACTGATGAATGGAAGCCTTAAAAAACCTTTAGTCGTGTTTAGCATTTGAGCTCCTAGGTTAAAGGAATTATATGAATATATATGAAAGAATCTACTTAAAGCAGATTGCTTTCTTTATGCCTTACTTCTTGAAAAGCTGTGAGTCAATTTTGTTGTCAGTTGAATCTCATTTTAAATGCATCAGGGAGTGCGTATTTGAAGGGACCCGACAGTAAAGCCAAGTAAAGCAAATTAGCTTTCCGTAGTGTTATATAATTAGGCAACCTAAGACTTCCGTTCTATTGATGAAAGTTTTTGTATGTCAAGACTTTTTATAGTGGACAACTGACTACCAAGAACTGCACTCAGTTCATTTTCATGAAGCGTCGTGCCCACAGACACCTTGGCTGAGGCGGGATGGTCCCAGACCAACATTGTCAGAAGGCAGTAGTACAAACACTGCATGATCTGGAGCATTGCATAGAGAAGGCTGGTGGGCCGTTGAAAACCTATGTCCACCAGGAGGGCTACAGACCCCAGAAGATTCTGAGTGGGATACGGACAGGCCTCCAAGCCAGGATGCTAAGGAAAGGAAACTCAAGGTCTTAGGAGACAGTGTCTTATGTTTTGCAGTCTGACTCAATGGGTTCAAGTCCTGGAACCACGGTGTACCAGCTGTGTCACCAGGGGCAACACTTAGCCATCTCTTACCTACAAAATGGAAATAATAAAATCCCAATTTCGTAGGGCTACTGAGAGGGATAAACGCAAGAACACAATAAAGCACCTGGTGCTTAGTAAGTTTTAACCATCGGAAGCTGTTGCTGTTTGGCACAACAGAATCACAGAGGCTCCAATTATTAAAAAAGACCGACTAAACCTGGGAGAGGATAAAATGATAGTGTGGAAGGAAATCGACAGGCTGCTGGAAAAAGTGCTTTTTCCTCCAGCAGGAGAATGCCTCGGGCATTTTCAGTTCAATGACTATGTACTATTTCTCATCATTATCTCATTTAGAATTACAATGAAGAATGTTGGGAATAATTAACCTCATTCTATAGTCCCCGGAGCCTGTCATTGCAGGTAGGGAGGATTAGGTACCCTCTCTGTCAGTCCTGGCATACGAGTCATTCCCCCAGTGACACGATGTCCTCCAGCCTCTCTTTCTAGGCAAGCTCAGTAAATCCCCCACCCACGGCTCGGCGACAGGATGGCTGCTGCATTTGTCTCGGGCTCGGTAACACTTTTACAGTCACAGAAGAGCAGCAGTTCCTGCAAACACCCAGCCCCTTTAAAAGCTTAGAAACAACAATAATGGGTGGAGCATCCCTTTAGAACCCGATGTGGTAAATCCTCTCTCTGCTGAGCTGCCAACCTAGAAGCCCACTCCCTCCTTTGTTAGGAATTCTAGTCACAAAAACCTACAATAAAATGCTGCAGGCGCATCAATAAAGGATATAATGAAATCAAATGAGTCTTGTTCCTTACATTTACATGCAAAGTATATCAAAGGAGCATCCAGTTGATTCCTGAGACCCACACAATAGATTCTTTTGTGTGGGAGGAGAGAGATATATGAAGCTGAATTAGGAAGCAATTCCAATTAGAAGTGCTGTGCTTAAGGCTCCAAAGACAATGCAGCCTTTGCTAGACAGTCAGCTATTAGACAGATGTGTCTGGCTGCCGAGGTGGTTTTATGGGCACCGGCCAGAGCTGGTGGAAAGAGCTCAGCAATATCACCCCTGGGTCCCAGTCCAGGTCACACTGCCTCCCTTCCAACTTAGTCCTGCGTGACCTCAGGGATGGTAGCACCTGCCTACTAGGGCTGTTATGAGGATTAAAAAAATGAAGCATAATGAACCCCTTTGAGTAGTGCCAGGCACATGCTAAGCACTCTACACATGTTAGCTATCATTACGATTTCCTCTGACTTGGCCCCACGTGATAGCTGGCACGGGCCGGAATCACGGAGATGCCAAGTGAATGGGACCCTGGCAGGATCTGCCTTTGGAAGCCACCTGCTATGTGGCAAAAGGAAAGTTGTCCCTTGTCGAGAAGGCCTCTTAAAGCCAGTACAACTTTCTTTCCTAGAGAAACGGGGTTCCTGGTGCAAACACCTGGGACATGTGTCATTTGAATTAGCTCCTGTTACCTATACACTTCTCACATTTTACAGCTTTACAACCAGAAAGTTGGTAGATGGCCCCTTGGAGCTAGGTTATTCCTTGTGGCAGGTTGTCTGCAATTTTCCTCCAGATACTCCATTTCTTTTCAATGGGATCCACCTTCTTGAAAGTGAGCACGCAGGCTGCCCAGTGCCGGCTCAGATCTGTAGCTGAAACACAACAGCCAACCCAGCTCCGTGGAGGATCCCCCTTTAAAGGAATCAGGGATTGAGCCTCCAGCTGTTGCCCTCTTGCTGGTTCACCACACTGCCTCTGGAGTTTCCTTTAGCACAGAAGTACCAGAAATTCTCCGTTTGTAACATTAGTGTCATTCTTCATTTACCTTATTAAAGGGGTAATCATTTTCATTTGGGAACATGCTCTGGGGCAAGTTTGAAGCATAAACTGAACACTGGTGGAACTATGGAATATAAGAGAAATTCATAACAAAAAGAAACCATTGAAGGTTCTGATAGACATGTGGCGCCTGAGGACCCTCACATACCCTGGAAACAAAGAAGAGAATCACACAGTCCCCCTACAATTAGTTATTCTACCTGGATGCTCACTTCAAATACATGGCTTATTACTGCGAAGATGTAAATGGGCCCCGTTCTCAGCGCCTCTTATCCAAGAAAGCCCCGAGGAATAGTGATGCGAAGCCATCACTCTCGTAGTGACATTTTAAAGCCAGTCTTGAGGAAGGGAGAGGAACAGGCCAGGGGAGACCACAAAAGGGGCTTTATTTCCACTTTTAACATTGTGGCATAAGGTAAATATTTGTTAAATCTAGGTGGTGAGTCACAGGTATGTGTTACGTCCCTCTCCACTTGGCTGTATGTTTAAAAGTGTTTCAACATAGTCTTAAATAATTGTGTAGATTTCGAAGGAACAGCAATAGAGTGTCTGGCAACTAAAAAGAGAGAAAAGTCTTGGCTCAGAACCGTGCCATGAAAAGCAAACAAAGTAAGTGAGGAGCAGCTCAAAGCTTCCCTCGAGTCAGGTTTCAGAACGACTCTGGACGGTGCAGCCCCTGTAAAGGGAAATGCGACCCCTTCGATGCGGCCAAATCTGTTTCAGGTGACAGGGGCCGCAGGCGGGGATGGTGGGCCGCACCGAGGGGCACCGCCCTGACTCTGCAGCAGCGCTTGACCCGGAGCGCCCTTCTCCCTTCCCTGAAGTCAGTGTTCAGTGCTCTAAGGAACATGCAACAGCAGCACAGCAACAGCTCGGGTGCTGATCCATTTAGACAGAATGGTACTACATGGAAGTAAGTTTTGGAAACCCTCTTTTCTAAAAACATAGGCTGGCGTCACCAGGAAAAGGTGCAGATTCATAATTGAATGGTTATGTTCCTTCATCAAGGAAAAAGAATCAAATCCAAGAGGAAAATCCCAGACAGGGTGAACAAAGTAAATGTTTAACCCTGCCACGGGAGCGCCTCTCCAAGCGGGCCCACCTAGCCAATGTCAGGCCAACTGCTCGTCCTTGTCGAGCGGAAGGCCAGGCTGTAAACGGTTTCCCTGCGCAGAGAAGGCCGCTGGGAGGAAAATGGAATCTGAAAAGCCATGAAGTACTCATTGTGGGGACTACACAATTGTTTGAAACCTTTAGCTCCTTTATTGGTGATAAAAATTTCAGGATAGCCAGCAAAGTAAAGATTAACACCTTAAATCATCTTTGTTCATGAAAAAGTCATTTGACTGGTATTTCTTCAACACCGTGTAAGATACTTTCTCAAGTCAGACTTTCCCTCTCCCCAAAACTGACCACAGCAGGAGAAGATACAGTTACACGCAATTTCGTCAGATGCGGAGCTGTATGCCGGGTACTCAGTGGTCACTGCCCCAGTACAGATTGTAAACCGACCAAAAAGAGAACTATTGCTATTTGAACCACAATTCTATTGTTACCTAGTTTTCAACAAACTGTGACTCTGAGAAGACAAACATTTGGAAGCTGAACCTCACGTGCATGTTTTCAGACTATATAGACCATATGTAGACTCATCCCTCCAAAATTACCAGAGACCCATAGAAAATGTTTTTGCTATTTTTTCTGATAAGTAATTTAAAAAACTATATTAAAACAAACATGGAGAGGGTGTTCGTTAGGACATTTTGGGTTGCAAGTAACAGAAATCAATTTAAGTGAGAGAATGCATGTAAGGGCAATGTATTCGAGGGTCAGGGAGCCCCTCAGGCCCAAAGGACAAGAATACCTGAGACCTCAGGAGGGCCTACCCTGGGTGAATCTTTTCCCTTCCTCTCTCTCATCACTGTACCTCTTCCATTAAGATGGCTCCATCTTCTTAGAAGGGCTTTTTTAGCTACGCAGTCCTCACGAAGAATAGGAAATGGGCATGGATAGCTCGCAGGTTCACAAATTGTTTAGTACCAGTCACTCCCATTGCTGGCTTGTGCTCTCTTCCATACCCATTATCATTCCTGGGTTCTCTTTCTCAACTCCAGACACGTAGTTCAGGGATGCTCACCAGTCCAGCTGAAGTTAGGTGCCCACAGCCAGCGGGGCAGAGTCACACAGGTGCTGAGAGTGACACCAGCAGTCTCCAGAGAAAAGGGATGTGGCAAACAACATATGAATTTCACCACACATGTTACAGAGCAAGAACGCCTTCGTGCAAAAATGTTGATTGAACACCTCTTCTGTGCCTGACACTCGTCTCAGTGCTGGGGAAATAACAGTGAACAAAAAGAGTCATTCAGGAAGCTTACATTCCATTGAGGGGGAAAACAATAAACAAATATTCAATAAACACATAATACTAATATATCAGATGGTTATAAGCACAATGAACAGTGGTAGTGGCTGGTTGGCAAATGTTTAACAACCAGCTTTCTGGAAGGCATTTGGTGATTTCTGTGGTATAAACACTCCCAGCACAGTCGATTTCAAGCTAACAATGTGATGTCGCTGACCGTGGAGCTGGGAAGAGGCGTGCAGCAGTTTTCTGTTGCAGAGCAACTCCACCGTTCAGACATGAGCAACCTCAAGAGCATAGACAAGAGTAGAACATAGTAAAAGAACTAAGAAGTTTTAACTCCCGGCCAAGACGGAGGTGTAGATAGATACATTTTGCTTCCTCACACAACCAACAGAAGAACAACAAATTTAAAAACAAAAAATAAGCAGAACTGCCAGAAAAATTGAATTGTATGGAAGTCTGACAACCAAGGAGTTAAAGAAGAAACATTCATTCAGACCAGTAGGAGGGGCAGAGATGGGTAGCCAGGATGGAGAGGATGCGCAGCAAGGTGGCAGCTGGAGGACCCGTTGATCCCACATTTGTGTGCAGATAATCCAGGAGGAACAACTGAGGAGCAAGACAGACCACCCAAGCCAGGTTCCAGCATGGGGAAATAAAACCTCAAAACCTCTGACTGTAAAAATCTGGAATGCAGGAGAAACTCACAAGAGAGTTCCTTGGAGAGACCCACAGGGTCCTAGAATGCACACAAACCCACCCATCTGGGAATCAGCACCAGAAGGGCCCAATTTGCTTGTGAGTAGTGGATGAAGTGACTGAAACCCGGGGGAGATCTGAGCAAGTGGCATTGTTCCCTCTCTGACTCCTCCCCCACATATAGCGCCACAACGCAGTGACCTGGGAGGCTCCACCCCATACTATGTAACAGGTGTGCAGAGACAAAGAAATATGGCACAAACGAAAGAGATCAAAACTCCAAAAATAGAACTAAGCCATGAAGAAATAGCCAATCTATCAGATGCAGAGTTCAAAACACTGGTAATCAGGATATTCACAGAAATGGTTGAATATGGTCACAAAATAGATGAAAAAGTGAAGGCTATACAAAGTGAAATAAAGAAAAGTATACAGGAAACCAACAGTGAAGGGAAGGAAACTGGGACTCAAATCAATGATTTAGAGTAGAAGGAAGAAATAAACATTCGACCAGAACAGAATGAAGAAACAAAAATTTAAAAAAAGAGAGAGAGGCTTAGGAAACTTTGGGACAACTTTAAACATTCCAACATGTAAATCATAGGGGTGCCAGAAGGAGAAGAGGAAGAGAAAGAAATTGAAAACTTATTTGAA
>VMDR010008002.1:0-38162 GCA_007922815.1 Macrotus californicus
TTAGTTTAACTTCGGGGGCTCAAAATCTGATGGTGTGATGCGGGGCTTTTTTTTTTTTTTTTGTCTTTGTTTCTTATGTTACATTTTAATTTTTATATCATTTTATTTTTGCATTCCACTTTAGCATGGGCGGAAAGAATCTAGCTAGTAATTAAAAAGTATGGTTTCTGGATATTGGGGCTTAAAATCCAATTAACGCCCATTTTGATTCCTGAGGTACCACTACTCCAAATAGGAAAATACAATTTTTATAAAGAAAATTTAATTTGGAGAGCAAATTAAATTACTTGATGTTTTAAATACCCTGAAGTTAGGGTGGAAAAGAAGAAAATTGTATTTTTTAAATTTTAATTTCATTGAGATACATTGGTTGTAAATTTTAGTACTTAAACTGACCTGGTTTTGATTTGTGTAGACTATATAGCTTTAAGTGTAATGTAATTGCAAACAACTTTCCATGGTTTAATTTTTGATGCTTAATTGGAAAAGGCAATTCTCTAAGAAGGCACATGTATTATAAAGAAAAACTTTAAAAACTAACTGAGTCCTTTCCATCCCCTTCAATAGGAGTCTGATGCTTCTGTAATTCAAAAGTGATGGAGTAAGTGTGCCCTGATTTGGTTTGGTTTAGTTGAGCTTGGGGCCGTCACCTTACTCGGTTTGTCTCATCTGGATGGGGCTGCCTCCCTGGGCAGGACAGGGAGGAAGACCCTTCCTGATGTTGAATCCTAAAGTGTAGGAAACACCTGAATGTTGGCTCTGTGAGCTTGCCTTTATTGATACAAAAGAGCAAAGTAGATTCAGGACTTTATTAAGTGCCAGTTCTTGTAAGTGATGAAAATCTCAGGGTGCTATTTGAAATCTTGATTTATGGAAAAATAATCCTAAAGTTGTAGTTGAACCAATAACTCATTTTCTAAAATATTCGGCCAATTAAGGTAACCCTCATCCAACAGCGGTTACTGTCTTTTCCCGCTACACGGTTTAACATTGTATAGAGGGTCAACAGTTGTTACTCTGTACCTCAGAGTATTACAGATTATGCCAATGAATTCACACTATAGGAAACTACAGATAAAGTGTGCATAGTTTTACTCTTGGCTTTTAAAGTAAATCTCATCCAAAACTATATTGCCCACGTAGTAGGAGCATTTTTGAGTTCTTAGATGTAAGGTACTTCATGTTACTGTTTCCTGAGTTACAACAAATCACTGCCAGCTTGTTTTTAGCACCATGCTGCTATTTCCGCTTTAATCTCCAACCTTAAAATGTGTCCGCCTTTCACTTTTACATTACTTTACACACTGAAAATTACCTACTGAACATTTTTACCACTGACAGTTTGCTATAAGATGAATTGGTCTCAAAAGCCCAACTTTCCGATCTTGGTATTTTTGACATTTATTTGGCACAATTAACTGTGTTAAGGACCTGTTGTCAAGCATTTGGGTAATTTGTATTAGCAAAAAGCCACTAATGGGAAAGAATGCAGTAGCGTTTTGGATGCCCTTCTCAATAAGTACCAGACCAAAGGAAAGCTGGGTTATGCTAATGACGTTTTAATGAATGTCACCCTCAATTATTGGAAATGTAGCGGTTACTCTATGGGCCACCTGTAAAATATTCTTGGGGAGCAGTTTTGTTCATGCCTCAAAGTGAGAGTTCCTGATGTTAATTATATATATGTTTGTGTGTGTACACACACTTTATAAGCTTTTTAAAAATAAAGTTGCCTTTTGGCAGGTAGGCAAGACTGACCAGAAAGGGTGCACACAGGACATATGCGTACTGTGTCTTACAAGTAGCCCCAAAAGAACTCTTGCCAGAGCCAAGAAAGCTGTGAGATTTCTTCATAACTGCATTCTCTCCACCTATTTATTACACCTCACCCCTCCATAGTAAAGAAATCTGACACGGGAGGTAATATTACTTTACTTCCCCCACTGAATACTCCTCTATAATTTCTGCAACAAAAGGAAAATAGGACATTTGTCTTCAAAAGTGAGTTACGACCGATCGGTAATACCCAGGAGGAGAATTATTTCCATTGTCATAAAACCTAAACAGCCATAGGTGCCACTGGTATGCAGGTAATTGTGGCAAAAATATTAAAATCACCCAGATGATTAATGCAGTTCATGAAGTGTTTTTATACTATTACTGTTAGGCCCCATGGGAAAAGCAGTAATTCTGTGGTTAGGTTACTGCCCCGAAGGAACACATGGAAAGGGTATAACATGAAGTGCTTAAGAAGCATAACGTGGCCTGATAAGGCAAGCAGTGACCTACTTCACCTTTGAGACCTGGCAGGAAAAAGGTGAAAGCTGAGGGGAGAGAAGTGTGGAGCACTTAGACGTGGAGCTGGGAGAGCTATATGTTTGTAACCTCCAGCAGTCATTCTGAAAGTGGAATTGAGATCTTGGAGGTGAGCAATGCAATTGTACTTGATAGTGATACTCTGGGTGGCTTGCATTTTAAATTTGTTTTATGTGCTACTAATATGCTGGGGTGGTATCTGAATTCAACAGAAGTATGACTCGTTCCACATGGAATATAGATAGTGTGCTCTCAGATCTCAAGTTGAGAGTTGTGTATACATACACATACATTTTTTGGTTAAGTTTTCATTTTAGCTACCTTTCCTTAAAAGAGCTGTTTTGTTGAGATGTGATGGAATTGTGCCTACACAGATTTCTGGCTGCTGAAGTTGTGAACAGGATCCTTTTAAGCTGTACCATTGATACCCAACAGTACAAATTTTGTCTTATAATTACATTAAAGTATGAACAAACCTAAGATGTTTTGTGTTGATTTTAAAGGATGAGTTCCTACTTTTCCCTGTCCAAACTCAAACAACATTCTGAAAAGACACCATTTGCTTTTTAGTCAAATTTCAAATTCCATCAGCTCTGTTATAATTGTGGGTATTTTATCATGAGGGTCAGAGTTTCTCAAAAGGTCATATAGTGTCAAATGTTACAGAAAAGTCAAGTAAATTAGGAACTAAAAAGTGTCCACGGACTTTGGCAACTTAGGTCATGTATTTGTAATGCTGTGTTTTCTGTTAGGAATGAAAAATCTCAACTGTTCTCTGGTTGAGTAACCAACTACAATTACATGATCTAAATTATGTGTGTTTCATACTACTTAGAACATAACTAACAAAAAGTTAAGATTCAGAGGTTGCTATTTCAATATTCTACATAGTCTATTTAAAAGCCCTCATTAAACAGAAAAGCATTATATAGATACATGGCATGGGCTAATTGTAGTAGTAACACTAAATGTTACCCAAATAGATGGCAGAAAGGAAACTTAACTAAAAAATACATAAGAGAATGGAAATATATTTTCCTGTTTTTAAAAAACATTTACACAATTTAATAAGATTAGGTAAGTTAGTGAAAATAAGAATCTGACTTTAATTTCTTTTTTTAGTGAATGAAACTCATACAGAATAAATATGTTCCAGATAAATCCATTGTATTTACTTAACAAGTATATTGAGTACCTACTATATAACCAGGGGCTACACAGTGGACTAAACTGAACAAATCTGCCCTTAATGCAAAGTGTTCTAATGGGAACACATTTGTCTACTGTAATAATGACACATGTATTGAGCGCTAGGTGTGGGCCACCTTGGTTTTCAAACCTGCGTCCCACTCAGGCATCTACTCTAAAGCCCTTGTTCCAGAACCACTAGTGGCATTGTGGTTGTTTTTAGCAAAAGCCATTTTTACCACTGATTTTTGTTATCGTCCCTACATTAAAAAGAATAAAAATGAAATAGTTTAGTCCCAGTAGAGCATCACAAAATATGACGTCTGGCTATGCGCAGTCTTTAGATTTCTTCATAGGGTAGTCAGATGTCACATTTTGTGACACATTCTAAGCATGGTAAGGCCTTCAAGGAGGAAGACTGCCCACGAGTAGGGTGTTGAGCTGGCCTCCTAGAATGCACCTCCCTGGAGCAGAAGTGTCAGACCATTGTGATGGCACAAGCCAAGGAGAGCTGATTAGGGGCCTTGCTGGGACTGAATATGGGAGAGAGGATCAAGTGTTCATCCTGCTTTATACGAACTACATCTCCGGGTAACTAAATACCTGTGAGGGATATTTTCTTACCATAGAATAATTCCCCCTTAAAAATACAGACAGTATGATAGAAATGGGATATTAACATTTTGTAACAGCTAATGAAATAGTCAAGCTAGGCCTCAATGGCTGCTACTGATGGGGAGCTATTCATGCATGCATCAGTCTGACAGCACCTGAACCCACTGATCAATCTTAATGTCACAAAAACGGACGGCTAGACATTCTGTTCCTCCTGAGGCGATACCATAGAAGTACAGAACACCAGTTCAAATCATTGAATTCCTCAGGCTTCTAGATCTGACACCAGTTACAAGAAATTTAGGATACAGATGAACACATTAAATCACCACAGGGTACAATTAGCAAAATCCACACGGGGAAATTCTGCAGGGAAAATTACCTGGTCTTTAAAAATTCCAAGAAAAAAAGTGAAGGGGAGCCTATAGATTAAAATAAACATTTTTTAAAAATATAGTTCTAGTAATAATTCACTGTGGCTTTCTAATACATAGTTGATCTTTGAAGAACATGGGTTTGAACTTGGGTCCATTTATACACAATGTTTTTCAAAATACAATCAGCCTTCTGTTCTCAGGTTTCCACCCATGGATTCAGCCAACCGTGGATGAAGAGAGTATTTTCTATCCACCATTGGGAATTCTCAGATGGGAGAGGTGGCTGTATGCAATGATCTTCGCCGTTTTAATATAGAGGACTTGAGCATCCGCAGATTTTGGGATCTGTGGACACCAAGGCACAACTTCAATTAAATTTGAGAGGGCGGAGTCAGCAGTTATAGGTGGATTTTGGACTATGTAGGAGTCTGCCTCTAACCCCCACATCCAGGGGTCAACTGTACATATACCAGAGGAAATGCATAATTATTAACATCATGTCACATTAAATCATAAGAGCCTAAAGAGGCAGCGTGTGGAGGATGTACTTTATTCTCTGATGGTTCTCTTTTAGTCTCTCTGTATCCACACAGACTTTTATCTATATAGTTTAAGTAAAAACGTTTGTGAATTAAGGGGCATATCTTCAAATGTTCCATTTGAAGAGATGGCTGTTCTCAACGTCTGACTCCTTCATACCCATAACTGATACCTTTGGAAACAACTAAGATGTTCTGGGGTAAAATCATTACCTAGTGGACCCCTAGAGATTTCCAACCTTCCTTCCACATCTTTCTTCTTAATAATAGCTCAACCATTATGACTCTCATTTTTGTCTATCTTATTAGTTCAGGTGTCACCTCGTATAATCAACCCATTCTGTTTTGCCTTTTCTTCTTCAAATTGCAATATAATTGACATGAACCATTACATTAATTTCAGTTGTACAGTATAATGATTTGATATTTGCATATAGTATAAAATCATCATAATAAGTCTAGTCAACATCCATCAGGCATGCATAAACATTTTTTTTGCTGGAAGCTCTTGAGATTGAATTTCTTAGCAACTTTCAAATATGTAATACAGTATTATGCATTATTAATTAATTAATTAATTATAGTCATTGTGCTAAGTCTCCATGACTTACTTATTTTATAACTAGAGGTTTGTACCTGTTGATTCCCTCCCATCCAACCCAGTCCAAGTCTGCCTGGCAACCACTGACCTGTTGTCTGTATCTTTGAGCTCTGGTGTTTTGTTTGTTTGTTTTAAGATTCCATGTATAGCTGAGATCACAGGGTACCTGTTTTTCTCTGACTTATTTTGCTTACCATAGTGCCCTCAGGTCCATCCATATTGTCACAAATGGCGATATTTTATTCATTTTTATGACTGAAAATTTTATTTTTTATATACACACACACATACATATTGCATTTTTTAATCCATTCACCCATCAATAGACACTTAGATTGTTTCCATATCTTGGCTATTGTAAATAGTGCTGCAATGAATATGGGGGTGTGGGGGTGCAGGTATCTTTTAGAGCTAGTGTTTTCATTTTCTTAAAATAGACTTAAAGAGACTTAGCAGTCAATTGCCATGTGCAGAACTTGTTTGGATCCTGATTTAATCAAAGCCAACTGCAAAAATACATGAGACCACTGGAGTAACTTAAATATTGACTGAATAGTTGGAGTTAAAGAACTGTTAATTTTTGATAATGGTATTGTGATTGGTTTTTTAAAAAGATTTTATTTATTTAGAGAAAGGGAAAGGGAGGGAGAAAGAGAGGGAGAGAAACACTGATGTGAGAGAAAAACATTGATTGGTTACCTCTAAAAAGCACCCCAACTAAGCACCCCTTTTGCAGTACAATGCCCAACCAACTGAGCCACATGGATCAGGGCTAATGGTTGGTTGTTTTTTTAAAAAAACAACTAAAAGTCCTGACTAGCATGGCTCAGTGGATTGAGCACGGGTCTGGAAACCACAGGGTCACCAGTTCCATTCCTGGTTGGGGCACATGCCTGAGTTGTGAGTCAGGTCCCCATTTGGGGGCACATGAGAGGCGACCACACATTGATACTTCTCTCCCTCTCTTCCTCCCTTCCCCTCCGTCTAAAAATAAATAAATCTTAAAAAAAAACCCTAAAGAATTCATCAGTGAAAGGATATGATGTGTGAAATTTGCCAAATGCTTCAAAATAATCCATAGGGTGGAGGGGACACGTGCGTGTGTGGAAGTGCACATGAAAGATTGTCCCCATGTTGGTGTTTGTTGAGGCTGGGTGACGGGCATATGGAGGTTCTTTATACTATTCTACCTTTGTGTGCGTGTGCAATGTTCCATGATAAAAATTAGAAAAACAAAACAAAGAAAGAATCCTGTGATAGAGAACCAAAGGAAAGAGTAACAACCCACATAAAACCACACAAAGTTTAAGAGGACACATACATGAGCATCTTCTATTTTAATCCTGGGACTTCAGTTGTCTTAGAGATAATTACTGTTGTATGGATGTTACAATTACTAGTACCTTTAGTATTCTCTGGTGACTGTCCGTGAACCCTATGGAGTTCATTAGGCTTGACTGAATTGACTAAATATTCCTTAAACTCTTCTTGATTCTACAGTATGACCCCTCCCTTGTTAATTGAGTTTCTCATTACCATTTTATTTTAGGGAATTAAGGCCACCATTTCCAAGGTTAGAAATTCTCCAATAGTCAAGTCAGACCATAAACAGGGATGGAAGATGCAGAAAGGTCCTCCACCACTCCCAGGAAATCACACACCCAAGAAAAACACCTCATCCCAAAAGTTAGCAAGTTCCAAAGTGACCTCTTGGCATTTTGATCTGATGCTCATCTTTTTTCCTTTATAATGTCTCTTTTTTTCCTTATTTTCAATTAATAGAATAATTGTATGTCTTTGTGTGGTAAAAATAATATTCTCCTTCTCCAAAAATCATGGTCAATTGGATGTATAAAGGTGGTTGTGAGATTTCAGGTCTTACGTATTTTTTTAATGTAAGAAAAGATAAGCAAGAAAATTAAGGTGGTGGCCTCATATCCGTGTGGTTTGTGCAAACTGTGCAAACTGCTGGGAAGAGTGAGACGAGGAAGTGAATGCAACCATGCTAGGCTAAGTGGAAAGTCGTGTTGGGGGGTAGATGGAGTTTTAACGTGCTAAGAAAGTGTTTTAACGAAACTGGGGCCATGGCATTTTTAGAAAGAATACAGACTGATTTTTTTCTAGAATTTTAGGAGCTCTGGGAATAGAAAAGCCATAAGAGCAGAAACGAGGAGATACCAACTCAAACACCAGAGCTGCACCCTGAGACGAACCTGGGTAGGAAAAATGAAAGAGGATCTTGGATCATTCACTCACTCAGTCGTTTTTAAAAACAATTATTAATTTGTATATTTATTAGATGTCAAGATGAACGGGAGCTTTTCTGTTTGAGGAAATAGGCATGTATATAAATCATTGAAAACAATAAAACAAGTGCTTTGTAGATCTATCTGCAGCAATATGCCATGGGGGTGCAGAACACTGAGCAGCCAGCTTCCGTCATGCTCATGATCGAGGGATCAGTCCAAAACACATGAGCAATAAGCATATTCTCACGGTGACACGAATGAACGAATGGGTATTTCTGGATGTAAGAATAGCATGGGAGAAGGTGTGGGTACACGAAAAGGCATGGACTTTCCAGGAGCATAGAGTCTGACAGGTATTACATGGGATCTGGGGCTAGGGGAATGGATGGTGGTGCAGACAAAGGCTGGGAGTATGGTTATGGACTAGATCATGAGAGACCCACAAGAGTACGGAGTGTTGACTATTTTGTTGTTGGGATATGACTGAGTATAACATATTAGTTTCAGGTATACAGCATAACGACTTGATACCTGTACATGTTGCAAAACAATGACCCCAGTGAGTCCTGTTAACATCCACCACCACACATCGTTGCAGTTTTTTCTTGTGATGCCGCCATCAGTCTGTTTTCTGTATATGTGAATTGTTGGGGGTTTTTTTGCTGTTTTTATTTTTTTAGATTTCACATGTGAGAATATACAGTATTTGTCTTTCTCTCTCTGACATTTCACTTAGCAAAATGCACTTGGGTTTCATCCATGTTGTTGCAAGTGGCAAGTTTATTCTTTTTTATGGCTGGTTAATATTCCTCTGTGTGTGTGTGTGTGTGTGTGTGTATCACACATTCTTTATTCATTCGTCTATCAGTGGACACTTAGCTTACTTCTGTGTCTTGGCTATTGTAAATAGTGCTCAGTGAACCAGGTGGGGGGAGCATGTATCTTTTTTTAATATATTTTATTGATCATGCTATTACAGTTGTCCCATTTTCTCCCCTTTATTCCCCTCCG
Source organism: Macrotus californicus (assembly GCA_007922815.1). Classification (NCBI taxonomy): domain Eukaryota; kingdom Metazoa; phylum Chordata; class Mammalia; order Chiroptera; family Phyllostomidae; genus Macrotus; species Macrotus californicus. The sequence goes on from VMDR010008002.1 coordinate 8,897, forward strand.
CCCAGCGTACCCCCTCTCACCCACATTTCCCCTCTTTAGTTCATGTCCATGGGTCATATATATAAGTTCTTTGGCTTCAACATTTCCTATACTATTCTTAACCTCCCACCGTCTATCTTCTACCTACCATTTATGCTTCTTATTCCCTGTACCTTTTCCCCTCTCTCCCCACCCACTCCCCTGATGATAACCCTCCATGTGATCTCCATTTCTGTGATTCTATTCCTGTTCTAGTTGTTTGCTTAGTTTGTTTTTGTTTTAGGTTCAGTTGTTAATAACTGAGTTTGTTGTCATTTTACTGTTCCTATTTTTTATCTTCTTAGATAAGTCCCTTTAACATTTCATATAATAAGGGCTTGGTGATGATGAACTCCTTGAACTTGACCTTATCTGGGAAGCACTTTATCTGCCCTTCCATTCTAAATGATAGCTTGGCTGGATAGAGTAATCTTGGATGTAGGTCCTTGCCTTTCATGACTTGGAATACTTCTGTCCAGCCCCTTCTTGCCTGTAAGGTTTCTTTTGAGAAATCAGCTGACCGTCTTATGGGCACTCCTTTGTAGGTTACTGTCCCCTTTTCTCTTGCTGCTTTTAAGATTCTCTCTTTATCTTTCATCTTGGGTAATGTAATTATGATATGCCTTGGTGTGTTCCTCCTTGGGTCCAACTTCTTTGGGACTCTCTGAGCTTCCCAGACTCCCTGGAAGTTTATTTCCTTTGTCAGATTGGGGAAGTTCTCCTTCATTATTTGTTCAAATAAGTTTTCAATTTCTTGCTCTTCCTATTCTCCTTCTGGTACCCCTATGATTCAGATGTTGGAATGTTTAAAGTGGTTCCAGATGTTCCTAAGCCTATCCTCATTTTTTTGAATTCTTGTTTCTTCATTGTGTTCTGGTTGAATGTTTCTTTCTTTCTTCTGGTCCACACCATTGATTTGAGTCCCAGTTTTCTTCCCATCACTGTTGGTTCCCTGTACATTTTCCTTTGTTTCACTTAACATAGCCTTCATTTGTTCATCTAATTTGTGACCAAATTCAACCAATTCTGTGAGCATCCTGATTACCAGTGTTTTGAACTGTGCATCTGATAGGTTGGCTATCTCTTTGTCACTTAGTTGTATTTTTTTTCTGGAACTTTGATCTGTTCTTTCATTTGGGCCATTGTTTTTGGCTCGGCGCACCTGTTATGTAGTAAGGGGCGGAGCCTTAGGTGTTCACCAGGGCGGGGCAGCCACGTTGCTGTGTTGTGACGCTGTCTGTGGGGGAGGGTCCAAGAGGGAACAGTGCCATTTACTCAGCTTTCTGCTGGTTTTCAGTCATTTCCCCTGCTACCCACAAGCAAATTAGGCCCTTCTGGTGCTGATTCCCAGGTGGGTGGGCTTGTGTACATTCTAGAACCCTGTGGGTCTCTCCAGCGAGCTCCCTTGTGAGGCTGGGAGTTCCTCTCGCTGCTACTGCGTCAACCCCCACAGGTGTTTTCAATCAGAGGTTTGAGGCTTTATTTTCCTGTTTGAGACCCTGGGTTGCATGGTCTGTTTTGCTCCCCAGTTGTTCCTCCCAGTTTGTCTGCACATGGGTGTAGGACCACCCAGTCCGCCGCCAGCCGCCGCCTTGCCGGAGTCCTCTCTGCCTGGCTGCCCGTCTCCACCCCTCCTACCGGTCTGGGTGAGTGTTTCTCCTTTAACTCCTTGGTTCTTGGACTTCCATACAGTTCAATTTTCTGTCAGTTCTGGTTGTTTTTTGTTTTTAAATTTGTTGTTGTCCTGGTTGTATGAGGAGGCACCATGTGTCTACCTGTGCCTCCATCTTGGCCGGGAGTTTCTTTTTGAGTTTGTGTTTTTGTTTCCTTCGGATAAATACCCAGGAATGAAATAGCTGAATCATATGACAGTTTTATTTTGAATTTTTTGAGGAACCTTCATACTATTTTCAATAGTGGCTGCACCAATTTACATTCCCACCAATAGTGCATGAGGGTCCCCTTTTATCCACATCCTCGCCAACACTTATGTCTTGTCTTTTTGATGACAGCCGTTGTGAAGGTGTGCAGTGGTAGCTCACTGTGGTTTTCATTCGCATCTCCCTGGCGATGAGTGATGGTGACTAGCTTTTCATGTACCTGGACATCTGTATGTCGTCTTTGGGAGAATATCTGTTTGGATCCTTGCCCCAGCCCCATTTTTGCTGTTGAATTGTATGAGTTCTTTATGTATTAACCCCTTATTAGATATGTGATTTGCGAATATCTTTTTCCGCAGTTGATTGCATTTATGACTGTTTGTTAGGAATAAGAGACACTTTTACGGCTTTTGAGGAGAGAAGTGTTATTCAAGGGGAAAAGAAAATTGCATACGGAAAACCTGAGGGAGGAGTACAAGAGGAAGGGTCGTTTATTGTGAGGAAGCAAGAGTGTTGGTAGATGGACGGAGGATAATGAGAGGGAATATGGGTATTCGAGATCAAAAACACAATAGAAAAGGGATAGTTGATAGGACAAGGTCCTGTGTTACTGTATATCTACTGTATTATGCAAGGAAAATCTCTGTATTAAAAGCATTCTAGAGGTATATTTGCTGCTTTACCTATGGTAATCATCTGAAAACATGGAAGTGCTTTGGAACAGGGATCGACAAAGCTTTTCTGTAAAGGGCCAGATAGTGACTAATCTTAGGCTTTGCGGTTCCCATATGGTCTCTACAGCATGTGCCGCTGCTTCTCCTCTACCTCCTTCCCTCAGCCCTCTCTTCCTCTCCCCTTCTCCTCCTTCCTCTTTGAAAACATAAAATCATCCTCAGCTCAGGGGCCACACAAAAAGGCCATAGTTTGCTAACCTCTACTTTAGAACATAACTTTCCTGATGAAACATTGTGACTCTCCTTTCTCGCTCTCAAATACCTGAAGAAAGAAAGCCCAGGTCTTTCCTGGAGAATAAAAGGTTGGAATAATTTAATACATTTGAATGTATGTGACTCCTGACCTGCTTTTGACCATCGTCACTCAGATTTGTGACTGTAACTACCAAAGCATTGTTTCAACAAAATGCTAAAGCCTTCCTTTCTGTCCTTTCCCTTTCCTTTTTCCAATTTTGGTAGTTTAAAAACATGTCCACAAATCATTTGACACATTTTTATTCATTAAAAAAAAGTCTGTGTTTCTTTCTCTTGATCCTAAGTGGTGTGTGTGACTGCCTCAATAAATAGAATGCAATGGAAATGACACTTGTGTGACTTCTTAGGGTCATAAAAGGTGGTAGAGCTTCACCTTCCTTTCCTCCTCTCACTTGTGACACCTGCTTAGGGAGTTGTAAGCTGTCGTGTAAGAGCAGCTGTCCTGAATCTTCCATGCTGGAAAGATGGGGGTGGGGGGTGGGGGGAGATCATATAGGGAGAGATGTCTGAAGAACCCCAGCTGTTCCTGCCCCTAGCTATTTAAGTCTTCCCAGACTAGGCGCCATACGCATTAACGAGCAAGCCTTCAGATGATTCCAGCACCAGCTACCATCTGGCTGCAAGCTCATGAGACACCCCAGCAAGAACCATCTAGTTAAGTTTAGTCAAGCCTGGGAACTGCGAGAGATCATAAAGTGGTGGTGGTTGTTTTAAGCCCAAGTTTTTGGGTGATTTGTTACATAGCAATAGATAACCAGAACTGATTTGGGGACCTGGAAATGGAATATTAATAGAACATAAACCTAAAACATATGGTAGTAGCTTTGGAACTGAGCTACAGGCATAAGTTGGAAGGGCCTTGAAGAGTTTAGTTGCTGAAGTCCGATGGCTCTTGAGGTTCTCACTAGGGCTTAAGGAAAGTGAAGGAGAAGTTATTAAAGTTGGAGGAAAAGTTCTTGTTAATAAAACTATTGCCTGTGATAATGTGGAAATAGAAAATATACCTAATGGATCAGCCTGAAAACTTTTCAGGCTAAAGGGTAAAAGTTGCATCTGGTTTCTCATAGCTGTGTATCATAACATACAGGTAATGATGAGCTTTAGAAGAAATTACTCAGTTTTCAAGCAAAATTTAGAGAAAATATAAAGGAGTCAGGACTTCCTGGGTTAGAAAATAAAATCTTTTTCTGATAATCAGTCTCTCCCAGCAAAATATTCCCAAAGTAAAAAAAGGTCTCAGGACAAAAGTCAAATTCATGACCCTGTCACAAAAGCTTCTCAGGGTAAAGACAAAGCTAAGCGTATAATTATAAAAGTACTAAGGCCCCAGAAAGATTTAGGTGGTGCCTTCTGAATCCTTGCAAACAGACAAAAGCTTAAGGATCTTTTCCATTAAACAAAGGAATTCTCAGACTAATGAAGGGCATCGATCCACAGCAGCTTTACAGGGAGCTCCAGGTAGACAAGATTTGTCGATGTGACTGTGTTGTCTAATGAAGTTAAGTCTAATAAGATCAATAAGGTAGGAAACTTAAAAGCTTTTAAGAAAATTATACTTGTAAAAATACTACTGGCTTGGACTATAAGGAACAGAGATGGCTTCAGAATGAAAAGCTTTTAGACCCTGAAACCTGTGCAGGCAGGAAGCAGGCTAATCAAACTATTGAACTTAAAATATAGAGTCTGTTTTATGGAATAAGAAGGATAACTCCCAGGATGGAGCCAAGAGCTGATGAGAATCACTGCAGGCTGTGGAAGTGAGTCTTAGTCAAGGAATTGGCAACGTGTGCCAGTTGGGTTTGCTGCAGACCAGAGGCTGCCACGGGCCTTGTTTTCTCCCTTTTTGAATGAGCGTGTCCACAGTGGTTGCCCTGTCCCCACCCCGCCTTGTGCATTGGGTGTGTGGGGGACGGATGATGTGTCTCTAGCCCACAGGTTTTTCGACCAAGAGGAATGGTGCTTTTTCCTAGAGAAAGGAAACCATTGCTTTTCTTCCTTTTTAAACATTTTAAATCGCATAATAAAATGACAGAATATATTTGAATATAGCTTGAATGACTGCAAGCACAAAACTTCTTCCTCCTCAATCTCATATGTTAGTGTATATGTCATTGCCTGGTGTATAGTTTTTTGTAAATGTTAGTCTCCTTGATCGTTATCTTTACCCATGGCACCCAGTGCCCCATGCTGACTTCTAGTTCACCATGGCTGCCCCCCACAACCTCTTCCCCCTCCTCCCCCGGGCCTCTCTATATGCTCTAGACATTTTCTGGAATTCTGTTATCATCTAAACTCTAAACTTGCCTACCTAACTTAAAAAAAATCTAGAGTGCTTAGACAGACAATACGAATAATGCATGTGTAGACACACCAGTTTCACTTGAGTGATAGCGGTGGCCACCTTCAGTGTTGACCCAGTGGGGTAAGCAGAAATTTCAGACACTTCTGTGGGCCGTGCAGTTTATTTTGGGTAAGGGCTCTGAAGTTGATACTCAAGCCATAATAGTCTTATTCCTTTCTAATGAAGAGCTGCATTTGAAGGGTTATAATGTGGTGTAGAAAACTGCTAAAGTCTGTCCTCACTCTTCACCATGTTACCAGGATTCTAGTCTAATGAAAATTAACATGAATAACAACATGAAAGATGAAAACCTAAAAGGATTTTTAAAGGAAGGGGGACTAGAGAAGAGGAGGGCAGTTTCACCCGAATTGTTTTGCCTTGGAAAGCAAATGTGCTCGAGTTCAGTGAGTCCGTGTGTCTGTATGTACAGTGACCCTTAAACGATGTGGTTTGAACTGTCGACCCATGTATTCATGGACTTTTTCCCCCAAAATACTGTCATTGCGTTTTTTCTTATTGTTTTCTTAACATTTTTCTAGCTTTATTTAAGAATACAGTATATAATACATATAACATACAAAATAAGTTAATCATTATATTATTGTCAGGCTCCTGGTCTATTACTATTTAAGTTTTGGGGGAGTCAAAAGTGGTTTCTGACTGCATGGGGCATGAGTGCCCCTAACCCCCACCTTGTTCAAGGGTCGAGTGTGCACAGGGCTGCAGTGTGTGTTTATGTGACCGGTACCACTGTCACTGTGTGACTCAGCATGCCAGCTGCTGTGGGGAGGAGCTACATGCGGGAGAACACTTACTCTGAAGGACCGGCGCCAACCATAGTTGGCGCTCTACTGTGTGAGACCTGGGAAGTGCTCCGATTCGCCATACCTTCGGGAAGGTTTTTGCGTGATGTTAGAGCATGTCTCTTACTGCGGTGCATATGCATTCTTAGATTAAAAAATAATACTAAGTTCTCAGGAAAATTTAACTCCATCAACAATAGCATCTTTCCATAAACTATTAGGTTGGCCAAAAAGTCCATTTAGTTTTTTCCATAAGATAAAAGACACATTTTTCATTTTCAGCAATAACTTTATTTGGATATTTTTAGTATTTTGGCTATCTCCTATGCTATTGGCTTCTAGTAAAAGGCCAGGATACTGCCAAACATCTTCCAATGCATAAACTGCCCCAGAGCAGAGAATTATTTGGCCAAAATGTCAATAGTACTGACAAACTTCACAAACCACTTTGACACATTCAGTCAGCCACAGCACCTTCCCCATGTACTGCACAAATCTTTTCTTTTTGCATTTCAGTTGAAATACCTTTCTTGAAATAATAAAGCATAAAATACCAAAAATGTTGCATATTTTCTTCTATCTTCAATCTTAAAATGGCTGCACAAAAATTCACCAATTTTGATGAGTTTTTTTTAAATGCACGCTGATATGACAGCTGTCACAACACAATCTAACAAAATTGTTTTGAAGGAACTTAGAGACAACTAAGTGGTACTAGAGCCAGCATATGGAAAAAACTAAACAAACTTTTTGGCCAACCCAATAAAAGCTTGCAAAGCCTTAGTAAGAAAAGAAACCACCTATCTTTAAGAATGAACTTAACTACCAAGTGAATTTAATCCACAAAAGAAAATTTCCATAACATTTAGGTTTTGGTGTGTTTGTTTTTAATTAACATTTTTAATTGTTTGGTAAAATACTGAATTTGACGTCAAAGATCTATCTCCCCTGAGGATGAAGTCTAAAGAGGCCAAGTAAATAGCAAAACCAGAACTGCCAAATTCTGCAGAGCAGTGAGCACTCTAGTCCTTCCGTGGCAAACAGTACGTGGAACTTTTTCTTCTACAAAAGTAAGCTCCTTCATACACAAATTGCTCTCATTTTTATCTTTTTTCCCCTCCTTTGCTCAGTTTCTTCTTGTTTGCCTAGTTTCTTCATCTCTTCCTGCGTAACGTATGGCTGTCTTTTGTGGAGAGCTGGTGAGGCACCAGAAACAAGGGCAGACTCACAGGTGTACCCTGACTCATCATGGTGCTCTAGGCCAGCCACTGATCAGGAAACTGGGGGGGTCAGTACTGGTTAGGGAGTCAGTTGCTGGAGTTGATGTTGGGTCCTTGGGCAGTGGAACTCCTATGCCTTTCCATTGCTACCTTTACCTTATAGGCAGGTGATTCAGTAGTGAGTTATTCTGTGCAAGAGGAAGTAACAGGTTTGGAGTCAGGTAGCCAGAGGGTTATTTCCTTTTTCTGCTATTTAATAGCTGTGCGACCTCAGGTAAATTTCTTAATCTCATTTATCCTCAATATCCTTGGTTGTAACACCTACCGTGAGGGGTTGTTCTGAAGACTACAGATAATATAACTGAAGTACCCAGCAAAGTCATCAGGAGATGACCCCGTTGCTACTTTAAAGGAATGTTCAGGAAGTGGCTCAGAAAAAGATAAAAAGCATAGATGTATTATTTTCTTTACATATATTTTATTGATTATGCTATTACAGTTGTCCCAATATTTCTCCCTTTGCCCCCCTCCACCTGGTACCTACCCATTCCCTCCGGCAAACCTCCCCTCTTTTAGTTTATGTCCATGCGTCATGCATACAAGTTCTGTGGCTTCTCCATTTCCTATACTGTTCTTAACAGCCCCCTGTCTATTCTGTACCTACCAATTTGTTCTTAAAAAAATATGGACCACTCCTGGCTGGTGTAGCTCAGTGGATTGAGCACGGGCTGCTAACTAATGAGTCACCAATTTGATTCCCAGTCAGGGCACATGCCTGGGTTGCAGGCCAGGACCCCCACTGGGAGACACATGAGAGGCAATCACACATTGATGTTTCTCTCCCTCTCTCCTTCTCTTCCCCTCTCTCTAAAAATAAATAAATAAAATCTAAACAAAAACCACTTCACAAATTTGCATGTCATCCTCGTGCAGGGGCCATGCTACTCATCTCTGTATTGTTCCAATTTTAGTACATGTGCTGCCTAAGCGAACACTAAATGTATTATTTTCTTAAAAAAATTGTTTGGTAATTTTTAACTCTTTATCTTTCATGCCTGATTGTGATGTCTACTAACATTGTCAAAAACAATAGTCAATCTGAGTCTTTTCTTGTTGATTGGAGTGTAGCCTGTGTGAGACTAGGAAACTCCTTCTTGCTTGTTAGCAATTGCAGCAGCAATTGTATTACATTTCTTGGATTGACAAATAAATAGCCAGGAGTGATTCTGCATGACAGCCATCCGTTCTATGGAAACTATAAAATGGACCCAAACAAATAGTTGGATTCCCTGGAACTGTGGATCTGTGTGTTTCCCCTTCATTAGAGTGTCAGATGCTCTTGACTGTCTTTCAGGGCAAAGATGCATGACCACTGAGAGCATCTTTGCCCCACTGGTTAGAAGAGGGCGAGGCTAGGTGGCGTGCTGATAGTTTGCTGTAGTCCCTGCAAGAGAGGCTGCCTTTGCAGAAGGATGTATACAGTTTTGCTATTGTTCCAGGTACCTTGTTAGTCAGAGCAACATATCTTCCATTCTTTAAATGACAGATGGTTAGGATTGTTATTCTGTTTCCAACAAACCCAGAAGAGGAAAAACAAACAAATAACTGACATTGAGTTCTTGGTTTTCAAGAATACTAGGAAAAATTGTTTCGGCAAGGTTATGCAGTATTTGTGGTGAATACTCCTCACCCCAATGATGTCTACACCCCAACCCCCAGAACCTATGAATATATTAGGTTACATAGCAAAGGGGAATTAAGATTGCAGATGGAATAAGGCTGCCAATCAACTGACTTTAGGATAGGGAGATTATCCTGGATTATCCAGTGGGCCCAATATAATCGCAGTGGAAGAGGGAGGCAGAGAGCCAGAGTCGGACATGGAGACGAACTTCAGAAGCGAAGTTAGAGTTAATGTGAGGACTTGTCCTGCCGTTCCTGGCTTTGAATAGGAAAGAAAGGGGCCACTAGACGGAGGATGCAGATGGTGTCTGGAGCGGAAGCAGGCAAAAGAAACACTCTCGTCGAGAACCCTCAGGAAACCCTTCTGACACCTTGGTTTTAACCCAGTGAGACCCATTTTGCGCTTTGGACCTCCAGAACTGTAACTTGTGGTGTTTTAAGCACTTCAGTTCATGATGATTTGTTACAGCAGCAATAGAAAACTAATACAGCATTTAGCCATAAACTAAATATCTAAAATTGATGAAGCCAGACTTCACTCTCTTTCCAAGAGAGGTGCTGTTACCAGTAAAATGACAAAGCAAGAGAAAGCGGAGGGAAACCACTGGGCAGGGCCTGGCTGCCAGGCTGGCTGACTGCTATTCCAATAGTTTCCGGTCACTTCCTTCTTAATAGAGAGCCCTGAACCCTGCCTGAGACCATCAAGGACCTTCCCTCGGTGCCTGGGTTCTCACGTTGCCACCTCCCCTCTCCTCCTTCTGCCTGCTGTGACCCCTCCTTCCTCACTGTTCTCTTTTCCCATTTTCCCAATTGTCTACTCTCCACTTCTCTTCTGCTCTGACAGGAGTTAGCAGCGGCCCAGAACATTCCTACTAATTCCCTCCCTTCCTCTCCGTCCGGACGTTGTTGTCCATAGGGAAGAATCTTTAATGAACACCAGCAAAGAACAGAAGGAATTGATAGGAAAAGAGGCACCTGGAGACAGTAAGGACTGAAAACAGACAGGACCTCATCTCGGTCCTCATCATCTGCCACCTCATCTCGTTGATTTAACTGTCACTGTTTTCCTTTAAAAAATTATTGTAACGTACCGTACACCAGGGCCGAGTGTAATTATTCCTGTGCTCTTGGGGGTGGGGTGGAAGCACCTCCGTTTCTCTAAATGGTTAACTGACCGCAGACTTAGAGCCCTTGGCAGAGGTTAGGATGCAGAGTTAAGTACTCGGAGTACCCAGCACCATCTGTGATCTGTGCAAATTTCATATACACTTGAAGCTAGTCATATTTTCTGTGAGTCTTCACGTGTACTTGGCAGTGCACCAGATGCAGTTGGTGGTGGCAGCAGCAAGCGAGTGGCAGGACCAGTGCAGCCTGCTTTCTGGTGGAGAGGGATCTCTGGGAGGTGATAAGCGGTTGCTGGTCCCTTGGTATGCAGCATATAGGCAATTTACTGCAGGCGTTGTCTTAAAGATGTGAGCTTATATAATTTGGACAAGAACAACAAAATCCAAGTTTCTCGCTAATGGTTAGTCAGTGCCTCTGAGCCTCTGAAGAGTACAGGAAGTTCTTCCTTTAGTGTCAAGGAGGTGCTTCTGGGGCACAAGGAAGGAACGCTCCACTCCGCTGCCTTTGATGTGATCTCCTGGGTGTGCCAAATAATGTCTTGGCATCCTTTCAACCACCTCTTGTTATTTTATAGGTTTTATCAGCTGGCTTTATCGATTGGGTGGAACCAGATCTTTAAAGGGGTATGACAACTTTCACATCCCATCATGATCTAGGCACACTCCCTGGCGGGACTACATCTTTGTTCACTGGAGATGGAGATAGAAAATGTCTCACTCTAATCACCTTTATTGCTACAGTGCTCTAACTGGTCTCCCTGGCTCCTTTCTTTGCCTCCTCTAATCTTGCCCATGGACTCTGGTCAGAGGGATCTTTTTAAGGCAGCGCTGGCAGCCACCCCTCTCTTTCCTGCTTCCTTATTTGAGTTCGATGGTCTCATAACACTCTGCACTTTACACCTGTTAGCGGTCAACACACCAAACTGTAATTGCCTGTTCACTCCACCTGCATCTCCCACTAAACTCAGACCCACGGTGGTTGGCCCTCCCTTAGCCCAGTTGTTAGGAGGCAAACAATTCATGTGCATGTGTTGAGTGAACGAAAGCTGCTTTGCAACCTAAGAACTTAAAGTGATTCCCTATTGTTTATCAGATCAGACCCAGTGTCTTTGTTTTGGTTTCAGCTGCAATTGACCTCTGGACTACGTGGGTTAGAACTGCACAGATCAGTTGAACAATCCATGTATAAGTGGACCTGCGCAGTTCAAAACCACACAGTTCACGGGTCGGCTGTACTGTGATTTTTTTTTTGTATATGCCTTTAGATCTCTTTTTGGTTCTCTCCTGGTTCTCGGATCGTCATTCTGTGGATCATTCCTCTGCTCGTGTGTGGTAGCTTGTCTTTGAAGATAGCCACCATCAGCTGCTTCTCCTCTGCATACACGGGCTGCCCCCATGGGGAGGTGGAGTCTGTCCCTCCGCACCCTTGAGTGCCACTCCAAAAACTCCAGATAAGTAAAAGAAAATTAAAATCATTCATAATCCTACCACTCATGGATAACAAATTACAGCAAATATTATTTTAATGTATTTTCTTCCAAACTTTTTCAGTGCCTGCGTCTTTTTTTCTCTCCTTCTTTTGTATCTGCCTCATGTTCTTAGTGGCATGTTGTGAACATTCTGTGTCACTTTGTTTCCTGAAGCGTCCGGACTTTCACGAGAAGGACACAGTCATAGTGATGGTTGCCCTGGGAGTGAGCTTGCTTATTCGAGATGAGGGTGCTGCTCAGGAGTGGTGGAGGCAGCTCCTAGTTCCCCATTCCACTCTTGCCCTCCTTCCCCTTTTGTTTATTCTCTCTTTTCTATCAACCCTATGGAGTCCGTCCTCACTTCTGTGTCCACCTGTCCTAATTGTTCTTCTCTCATTTGAGCTTTGTTTTACACCCCTGGCTAGCATGTCCTCTGCTCTCGACCAGTTCTTCTTCATCCTCTGAGACCCACTGCAGCGATCAGTATGTGCAGGGAACATTTCCTGACCCTCGAAGACTCTTAAACACATTCCCCTCTGACCTTCCACAGTGCTCTCTTCACGCCTCTGTTACTGTGCCATATGGGTCTGGTACACATGTAGGTGTCTGCTGCCTGAGACCAGAGGCTTTTTATTTGTGTCCACATTCCCTAAGATAATGGAAATGAATTTAAAAAAAAAAGGCATGTCAGAGTCACAAGCACAGGATCTATTCACCAGCAGGCCCCTGGGCTATACAGGCTTCTGACCTTGATCCAGAGGCACTGTGATTCCTTCAAGGAAGCCTCTCAAGAAAGCTCCAACCCCAACCGTAAAGAGAGGTAGTGAACATAACTGCTGAAAAAGGGTGGCAGTACTTTCTAATAAGATCAGAAATGGACATTGTGTGAGAACAGAGGTCTTGGAGAAACTGATGGAATGTGTCCTCTGAGATTCCGTACCCACAACTTCTTTAAGAGAAAACCAAAGCTGCGACAAGACACAGCCTGTGAGGTTCTCTGTAAGACAAAAGAGGCGTTTTCTTGTTCTTGAACTGAGGGCAGCAGTCAACCCTGCAGTCATGACTCTGACCCTTGACAGCGAGCGGTTCGGAGGGAGACGGAGACTGGGAGGAAGAGAGAGAAGCACCCACCGAGGGGCCTCCCAGAGAGCAAAGGAATGCAAACAAGGGGATCTGATCTGTGTTGTGATGACAGACGAGTTTCCTGCAGTGTCCTGAGAGCAGCCCAGCGGGGGAAGGCGGATGGGCAGAACCAGACCTTTGTGTGGATGCGGGGAAAGCAGCTGGTTAGCTGCCAGCTCGTCTGCCCTTAGAGAAAACCGTGCCGCAGTTCAGGAAAGCTAGGGAAACAGCCCTTTGTATTTGTTTCTCGTGTCACCTGTCGTTTTAGTTGCGTAGGATTATTTTCAAACAAATACAATTACACTAGGGTTTCTGAGTTTTGTTCTCATGTGATTTTTGGCTTACTCTGCAGTCATTATGGCTAGATGTGCTTAAAGACACATACACAGTTTTCTGTTATGTTCTTTAGAAAATTAGAGTAGACACCTGACTGCTAGTCTTTACCAGGGAGAGAAATTTCTGCCACCTTGTAAACATTTAGTTTCACAAAGAGTTGAGATGCAGCTTGAGCTCATACACCTGGTGGCAGTGAAAATGAGACCAGAATGTTACCGACGTTTGGACCTCAGTTCAGCACCCTCTGTACTTCAACTCTGGCTGAGACAGAATTCAGAGCCAAGACTGAAACACAAGCAGAAGTTTATTTAGAAAGTCACAGAGGTAGAAGGATCAATAGAAGAAATGGGTTCAGGAAACAAGTTAGGCAAAAGAAGGGCCACTGGAGCTTAGGGGAGAGAGAGGGGAGGGAAACCGCCCTGGAGAAGCGGGAGGGGAGGTGCTGCAGGCTGCACAGAGAGCTGAGCTGGTTCCTCTGTCCTGAGGGTTTTTAAAGGCTTGTAGTTTAGGGAAGGTCCCAGGGGAGGATCTCAATAGAGTATTCATCAGCTTTTCCATGTGTGTCCTTTCAGGGTCGTGGTCTCCACTGATTGGTCAGTGCCAGGGCAGGGCTCATTAGTCAGTGCAGCTGGTCCTGATGTCAGCCAGGGCATCGCTTGTCTGGTTTTGCTGCTTTTCTGGGCCTGGAGCTGAGACACACCTGAGGCCTAGATGTATTTGATGCCGGTCAGAAGTCCCAGCATTAAGCTGAGACTTAATGCTTAAGGGCTATTCTTCCATCCCCTTGTTTGTTCCCCCTCTAAGGGGGTCTAACCTGAATAACTACCAGGAAAGGAAAGGTCAGGGGAGGGTCCAAGCCACACGCCCAAGGATATGAAAGGTCAGTGGGTCTGAACCACATGACCAGAGATATGCTAGGGGAGGAGAGGTAACCCTGGGGTGAGGTCCTGTTTTCCCACTTTTGCCCCTTGCTAGGCACCCAGCGTTTTCTGCCCTGGTGACTTTCTGTACCTGGCCCATCATCCTTGCTATATTCATGTCTGTCTAACTGCCTACCACACACCTAGGATCCTTTATTTTGCTGCCTAAACCAATGGATAGTTGCCTAAACTGTCACTGAGTTGGAAGGTCGTGCATGTCGCTCACGGCTAGGTCACAGGAAGCTTTGAAACAAGTCTAGAAGGCAGCTAGTCATTGTCCTGACACCTTTTGAAGCTGGCAGGTGCAGTCCTGTTGTCTGTGCATCCTCTCCTTTATGCTCTGTGACTCACCATGGCTAGCGTGACCTTAGCCCTCTCCACCAACGCTCCTCATCCTTCGTGACCCAGTGTAGTGGGCAAGTGTGGAAAACCTTCCCTGACCCCTGCAGACTCTTAAACTCTGATTCCACACCATACTCCCTTCATACCTCTATTATTATTCTTATTCCACATGAATGGTACACATTTAGGGAGCTAGACACAGGTCTTGTGTGTCATATGTGCATGTTGTGGCTTGTGGCCCCAACAAGTCTCCACTCCTGACTTCAAAATCCATTTTTGTTGCTCTGGTCCCCCTTCTGCTCTGCTTTGCTCTTGTAATAGGACTAAACAGGCCACATTTGTTTCTCCTCAAGCAGCATTTGATGAGCCTGGTCAAGGATGACACGCAGCCCTCATCCCCCACTGAGGCAATTCTGTGTAGCAGGGCTGCGCTCTCCCACCTTGATAGGTGCCAGGACAACGACAGGCCGCCTTCTAGACCTGCTTCAAAGCTTCCTGTGACCTAGCCATGAATGACATGCACGACCTTCCAACTCAATGACATTTTAGGCAACCGCTCATTGATGCGGGCAGCAAAATAAATTGGTACTCAGCCGCTCCCAGTCTACTTTTCTGGTTAGACCTATAAATAAAAAATGATTGTGCCACTGCAGGTGACACCAGTCTACCCTCTCCCCAAGCAGTCACATTCTCTCAAGCTCTCTCTGGCTTTGTTCTGGTCCCTCTGAGGAACAGACTGTTAAGGATTGTATGTGGAGGTTGACAGGTGTGATGTGTCTACATTTGAGCTCTATACACACAAATATAATAAACGACTGGGTGTACATTTGAATTGCATGCCCACCCCTACTGAATTTGCCGTTCATTCATATGAAAATATTTTCCAGTAAATATTATAATCCCCCAGTATTCTTATACAGCTCCTTTTATTCATGAGACTAAGTTATATCACTCAATGGTGACATTTAAATGACAGTTACTACAGTAACCCAAAGTAATGCCCTTGTGAAGTGTGGTGCACGGGTGTGCTTATCCAGTAATTTACAGATGCTGTAAACACTGGCTGTAATGTCTGCAGATAACTCAAAAGGGAAGAAAGATTTTTTTCCACACACACGTGATTGTGAAATACAACATTTTTAGAAGCAGGTTCTAATACTTATTTGCCCCATGATTCCCTCAAATTCCTTTCCTTTTAAGCCATAAGGGTTGCATTCCACCATTCCCTCCCCCCTGCCCCCCACAAGACTCAAGCATTAAAAATAAAAACAAGAAAATACCCTCCTGCCTTCCCTCTCACCTCCAAGGCACCGGTGTCTTTGCTTGTACACAAATTTAAAAGAATGTCAAATCAAATGATCTTCACTCTCTTTCAGACCAAATCTGCTTTACTCTGTCTGCTAGCACGTTCTGTCAAACTCCCCGACGTTTTAAACAATACATTAGTCCTGTACTTTCGACAAAAGCTAAACCTTTGCCAGCCCCAAACCAGCTCTACATGCAGGCTGTTGCCAAATTGACTTCCCTGTCTCAGTCAAGAGGCTGCTTCCCCACTCTGCTCGAAATTAATAAGGCCAATCAGAAATGTACAAAGCCCACACGGCCAATCATTCTCCTCCAGGGGTTTGCCATCTCCTCTGCAGTCAGATAAATCACCTTAAAGCTATTACACCAATGACCGTAAATTAGGGGGTCTGGCGGTCTGTCCCTTCTGAGGACACAGCAGACTGAGGCTATTTCAGCACACAGTCCTCCCCTTGTGGGGAGAGGGGGCAGGTTCCCCAGGGTTGGAGAGGGGAGGTAGGAGCTCTAGGTCCCTGTTTATCAGTTGTCACAGAATATCCAAGTTGGACGAGCAAGGTTTCCCATGAATTCGCGTGTGGATGGCACCAAGGTGTTTGACAGGGCACTGCTGGGAGATAGCTTTGATCCCCAGATGCAGGGACTCCATCTGTGTGACTTTGTGAGACTATTTACAGCCGAGGTTAGGCTGGTGATTGCTGGCATGGGAAACTCATTTCTCAGCCTGGCTTTTATTTACACTCTTATTAAGGTGCCTTTCACTCACGTCGTCGGAATGGCAGTGAGTGGCTGCGGATGAGCAGTAGGCCAGCGACTGAGCAATAGGCCAGTGACGCAGGCTCCCTGGGGGCGCTGGCCACTCCTGGCCAGGAGAGTAGAGAGAGCACAGTGGGCAAGGCCGGGAAAAAGGCGGCAGGGAAGCCAGGGCGCCTCAGTGGCTAAGAATAATGCCTTTGGACCACACTGGAAAAGTTCAGTGGCTTTGTGGCTGGATTTCCCCTGCAGTGTTAGCTGGTCACCTTCCCCCACCCTCTTTGTAAACATCCAGCATGGGAAAAGAAAGTAAGTGGTGTGCTTTAACCTCTGCCCAAAACCCTAGGTAAAGAGTTCACCGTCTCAGACCACACTCCACCAGCCAGACTCCCCTGGGCTCTGTAGCCCCAGCCCCCATTCAGCAGGGATAGTCTCAGCAGTAAGGACTCTGGGGGGAAACTTCCCGGCTATTCTTTGCTTTGGCGCCACCTAAAACCAGAACAGGCCTGTGTAGCCTTGGCACATTTTGGCTCCTAATCATGCATATTCATATCCAAGTGCAGTAAAATCCAGGTCAGCTGCCTGGAGACAGTGAACTGTGTTCTTGAAGGCTGACCAAGCCTGAGAGAATTCAATAAAATGAAGACTGGGCAGTCTTCTCTCAGAGGCTTATGTAAACAGTCTTATAACGCTAGAGGCAAAAAAAAAAAAATCTCCCCCTAAAAGGGACAAGAGGAATCTTGCTTTTGGGGGGCAGGGGCAGTTTCTGCTGTTCTTCCCTTTGCTGTAGAACTTGTGATTTGTTTCTTGTATCCTACCTGTTCCTTCTTCAAGTCCTCGATCTCTGTGTGAATAATGCCTTCATACTCTACACATGGTTCCTCCTCTTGGTTGAACACGTTCTGCTTCCCTTCCTCTACTGCCCTCCGGTCTGCTACCACTCTTCCCCTCCCTCCTTTCGCAGGAAAGAGTGGGCTCCTCTCCTGCCCTCCTGCCCCTCATTTCTATCACTTCTGCAGAAACGCCCCTCCCCCTTTGCTGGTCACTCAGGGGCACAGGCTCTTGGGCTAGTGCGGCCCTGGGAAGAGCACATCAAAGCAAGATGCTTGACTTGCTGTGTCCCCCACCACCCCAGAGGACTGCAGGCCAGTGAGAGGCGCTGCTGTGGGCTAAACTGTGTCCCCCAAAACTCCTTTATCGAAGACTTAAACCACAGTACCTCAGAGCGGGCCTGTATATGGAGATAGGACCTGTAAAGAGGTAATTAAGGTAAAATGATGACTCATGTCCTCGTAAGAGGAAATTTGGACACACAAGGAGATACTAGGGGTGCATGCACATAGATTAAAAACAAAAAGACTATGAGAACACAGTGAGGCGGCCAAGCCAAGCCAAGGAGAGAGGCCTCGGGAGAAAAACCTGCCAAACCTTGATCTGGAATGACGTTTGGCCTCCAGAACTGTGAGAAAATAAATATTGTCTAAGACATCCAGTCTGCGGTGTTCTGTTATGGCGGCCCTAGCAAACTAACACAGGCCCTAAAGAAGCCTGCCTACAACATTCCTGCGGCCCTCCCTCCCCCTCCTCGACTTGGGAACTCTTTCCTTTGGGATGGCTTTGGCCTGGAGCAATCTTCCTTTTTAATGTACTATGTGATTTTATTTTTTTGGCGATAACCTACCAACCAGTGCTATTTCTCTGCTGATAAGAGCTGTATTTCTACCCCTTCAATTTAATTTTCGGTTTTGTCCTGTATAGGGAATACAGAACACGCATTTACATTTGAATTTCAGATAAACAGCGAATAACTTCTGAAGTATGTTTCAGATATTACACGAGACATACTTATGTTCTTAAAAATTCTTTATGTGAAATTCAGGTTTAACCAGGAGTCCTGTAGTTTTTTATTTGCCACATCTGCCAACACTAGTTCAGGGGTGTATGTCCTTAGTCTCTTTACACAGTGGTTCTCACATTAGAGTTGCCTGGAGAACAGTTTGAAAATACTGACGGCTGGGCCCCTCCCTGGAGAACCCTGACTTAGGTCACCAGTCGGAGGCAGGGCCTCGTTGGCAGGATGGTTAAGCATCCAGGTGATTTGAATGTGCCGCCAAGGCACAGAACTGAGAAGGAGGTCAGGTATGGACTATTACATCCTCATAGCTACTGCATTGTTGGATTTAGGCTCCATTAAGCTGAAATTCTTTGGGTTTTGTTCTGTAAAAAATGTCATCTTGTCACTCTTTTTATTGCTGAACCCAGACGCAAAGGTCAAGTACATCACTGAAAACAGCCCCATTAGTATATGAGATGGTCTTCTTGTTTCGGGTTAGCTGAGCCTGTAAAGGGAGGCATCGGAGCTGTGCCACTGGTCTCACGGCAGCCAGCGACTCTCCACCCCAGCATTCTGGGGTTTGCAGCACTGCAGCTAGGCGCCCGTACCTCTTACCATTACTTTTATTGCAAGTCAGTGCTTGAGAATGCAAGATCTATTTTAAGAATACTTGTAGTTCAAGAGGAATTTGAACATAATATTATTCAGTTCTTCTAGACCCTGGGTATCTGTTCTTCCCCCGTCAATTGGCATATGTAGAACTAAAGCTTACCTGCTGCTCACTTGTTACTGAGAAACTATAGAAAGTTAAGATATTGAGGCTAATACCTCTGGGGTAGCATGCGGTTTATTCTGCTTGGGTTGGGGCTCTATATTTGAGTCTGGTACTCGGCTTCATTCTGAAGACAAGCCTTGCCAACATAAACCTTCACACTAAGTGCTACGCAAAGGTTGACACAGAGCTCCTGCTGAATAAGAGTGAAAACCAGAACGAGAGGGAAATAAAATGCCTCTGACAGAAACACATTTTAGAGAAAATGGTGTTGGGGGTCAGGAGATGACGATGATCAGCACGAAGTTCAGGGATAGAGACTTGATGTGGAAACACTGTGTTGAAAAATGCCACCCAAATCAAGCATGTGTACAATGGAGGTTTTGTACCATGGAAGTCCCCCTTCATATGCAGTTTTGCTTTCCATGGTTTCAGTTTCCTGTGGTCAACTATGATGCAGAAGTATTAAGTGGAAAATTTCAAAATTAAACAATTCATATGTTTTAAATTGCACACTGTTCTGAGTAGTCTGATGAAATCTTGTGCCATCCAGCCCCACCCTGCCTGGGATATAAATCATCCCTTTATCCAGGGTGTCCACATGCTATACACTGCCCTCCCATTGGTCACTTGGTAGTTGTACTGGTTTTCAGATCAGCTGTCACTTGCTTGCATTCAAGTCGCCCTTATTTCACTTAATAGTGGCCCCACTTCATAAGAGTGCTGATGATGCGGGCAGTTTGGGTGTGCCAGAGAGAGGCTGTGAAGTGTTTCCTTTAAGTGAAAAGGTGAAAGTTCATGACTTAGTAAGGAAAGGAAAAAAATCAAATGCTGGTGTTGCTAAGATCTACAATAAGAATCTTGTATCTACCTGTGAAATTATGAAGAAAAAAGAAATTCATGCCAGTTTTACTCTTGTGCCTCAAACTGCAAAAGTTCCCACCACAGTGCATGCTCACTGCCTAGTTAAGATGGAAAAGGCACCAAATCTGTGGGAGTAAGACATGCAAGGCATGGGCGTAAGACAGTGTGTTCTGATGAATGGCACTGTGTTGCTTCAGGAAGCATTGTGCCTATACAAAGACTTCAGCAAGGGGTGCCCTAAAACAAGTGGTACCAAGCCATTACTGCATGTAAAAGATGGTTATAGGAGTAGGTTTGGGCTGAAAAATATAAAAATTACTTGAGAGAGATCATATTCACTTAACTTTTTAAAAGTATATTCTTATAACTTTTTTATTATTGTTAACCTCTTACTTTGCCTAATTTATAAATTAAGTTTATCATAGGTAAGTATGTATAGGAAAAAAACAGTAAACATAGGGTTCAGTACTATCTTTGGCTTCAGGCATCCACTGGGGGTCTTGGAATGTATCCCCTTAGATAAGGGGAGACTGCTGGCTGCTTATTATTTAATGAGAAGTTTCAAAAACTTGTTGTAATAGGAGGCAGGTACATGTAAATTGGAAGTGTTGGATTTGAAATCTTGGCTTTGGTGGTACTTGGCTCTGTTTCCTTGGGCAGCTACTTGGTGTACCTGAACTTTTACCTCATTTGGAGAAGGACTTCTAGAATGTTAGAATAAGGACTTCTTAAAATCCACTCCTCCATACAAGCAAAGAGAATACCAGCAAAAATTGTCAAAATCAGCTTTTTCAGAACTCTGGAAATTAACCAAAGGATTACAACAGTTTAAGGAGTATTTATTCAAGAAAAGAAAGCTGAATCTCAGTAAGAATAGGGAGCTTTGTGGCATTTTAATTTGACCAGTTTCCTTTCCCCTCTCTTTAGATGTGTGGTAGCACTGAATACCACCAACACCCTCACAACCATAGGAGCTCTGAGACCCAGCAGACTAGCAGCCACTTGCAGGGGCAGAATGAGTTTGTAGCTGCCTCCAAAGTCTACATCCCTAGAAACCTGTCAGTATTTGACCTACTCTGTGTGAAGACCCTTATTTCCAGGGCATTAGTCCAAAACAACCTTGTTATGAGTCGAGGCTAATGAGAGGCTGACCAAAAAACTGGAAAAGGAAACACTAGTGAATGAGATGTCCACAGAGGACTTTGAAAAGCCCCAACATTACTGGAACCTAGAAGTCCCCACACATGTGCAGGGCAGGACCATGCCCAGGAAAGACCTGAGCAGGCCTAACCTTTCATCTCTGGTTGACCTTAAAGCTCTGCAAAAGCAGGAAGTGAAGGCCAAGGCAGAGTGGTAATTTGCCTTCCATAGCATTGAAGGTGTGCCCCAAATTTAATGAAAAACATTAATCTACATATCCAAGAATTTGAGCAAACTCCAGGAAGGTTAAACTCAAAGAGCTCAAACCTAGACACATCATAGTCAAGCTCTTGAAAGCAGAAAGGGAACTAATTCATCATGTACAAGGGATCCTCAAGAACATTAATGTCCCATCAGAAATGACAGTGGCCAGAAGGTGGTGGGATGACTTTAAATAATGTGCTATAAGAAAAAAAAATACCTGTCAATTCTATATCCCGAAAAACTATCCTTCAGAAAATGAAGGAGAAATCAAGATATTCCCAGATAAACTGAGAGAGTTTGTCTAGAGCAGATCTCTTTTACAGGAAATACTAAAGGGAATCATTCAGGTTGAAATGAAAGGTCACTAGACAGTAATTTGAATCCACAAGAAGAAATAACACCAGAAAAGGTAAATACATAGGAAATATTAAAGATAGTATAAAGGCCCTGGCCAGGTAGCTCAGTTGGTTAGAGTGTTATCCCCATATGCCAAGGTTGTGGGTTCTATCCACAGTCAAGGCACATACAAGCAACAACCAATAAATGTGCAAATGAATGGAACAATAAATGGATGTTTCTCTTTTTCTCTCTCTCTCCCCCCCACCTCCCTCTCTCCTTCCCTCCCTTCCTTTCTCTAAAATAAAAGAAGCATAAATGTATTTGTTTGTAACTCTTCTAGATAATTTAAAGATAGCTGTATAAAAATAATTATTAAATTTTTGACAGGCGCATATTGTATAGAAATATAATTTGTATGACAAATAATAGCCAAAAGAGGAAGAAAGAATTACAAGTATACATTGGAGCAAAGTTTTTATGTACTTTTGAAATTAATTGTGTATTAATCCAAATTAGATTGCTTTAAGATGCTAATTATAATTTCCAGGGCAACCACTAAGACAGTAACTTAAAAGAATATAGTAAAGAAACAAGGGAATTAAAATGGTATATAGAAATTATTTAACACCAAAGGGAGCAGTAATGGAAGAACAGAGAAGCAAAAGGGCGTAGGACACATAGAAAATAATAAAGTAGCAGACAGAAGCCCTACCTTATCAGTAATTATACTAAATATATATATGAACTAAGTATTCCAATCAAAAAGCAGAGATTGCTAAAACAAATTTAAAAACATAACCTAACTACATGTTCTTAATAAGAGACGCACTTAGATTAAAAAATACAAATAGGCTCACAATGAAAAGATGGAAGAAGATGTATCTTGCAAAAAGAAACCAGACAAAAGTGAGAGTACCTACATAAACAGACAAAGGAGACTTTAAGATCATTGCTACTAGAGACAAAGAAGGACATTTTATAACAATAAAAGGCTCAATTCAGCAGAAAAATACAGCAATTATAAATATGCATGCACCTAACAAGTCCCAAAATACGTGAAGCAAAGGAGTTACAGACTTGAAAGAGAAATAGATAATTCAACAATAACAGAGACTTTAATATCACATTCTTAATAATGGTTAAAGCACCTGGGTAGATCAACAAGTAAACAGAAGACTTGAAGACCAACTAACTAGAGATAACAGACAACTATAGAGCATTCCACTTCACTACAGCAGAATATACAGTCTTCTCCTGTGCACATGGAGAATTCTCCAGGATGGACCATATGTTAGGCCATAAAATGAACGTCAAAAAATGTAAAAGGACTGAAATCACACAAAGTAGACTTCTGGCCAAGATGATGGAGTAGGGTAATGCTTTGCTCACCTCTACCCATGACCACATCAACGTTACAACTAAATTATAGAAGACCCATCGTTGAGAACCACCTGAAAGCTAGCTGAATAGAAGTCCTGTAACCAAGGATATAAAGAAGAAGCCATAATGAAACTGGTAGGAGGGGTGGAAACACAAAATGAGCAGGTCCCACCCCCACAGTGTGGTGAATAAGGATCAAGAGTAATATCTCAGCTGCAGAAGTTCCCCCTGAGAGCAAGGGGTGCCAACCCCACACCAGGCTCCTCAGACCAGGGCACCAGTGCCAGGAAACGGAGTCCCCATAACATCTGGCTGTGAAACCAACAGGGATTGCGATGTGAGTGGGATGTTGCTCTTCAGGGTCCCACACACAGACTCATGTGCTAATAAATTAACTCTGGGCTGAAGTTGAAAAAGTGCAAGGGAGACATACGGAGAGGAACGGAATTGCCTAGTTTAAGTGCAAGGGCTGGAGGGGCTAGGGTTAGGGCAGCTCTCTCTAGGAAGTGCTGGCAGACACCTCTGTTCCATTTTTTAGTGCTTCACCCAACCAGCCAGCTTGTGAAGGCAGGCACGCACCAAGTTTGTACTCTCCATTAACTTGGCCTAACACAGTTCACCACAATCTGGTGATTCCCTGAGATCCCAAGCCTCAACTCTGCGCCTGGCCCAACACGCTTCCAGAGGATGTTTCACACAAGTGGCCTTCCTCAGCTTGCTCTGTGGACTTTCTCAAAATCTCTCAAAGGTCCAGAAACTCCAAACAAACAACGACTGGCCCTGACATGCCCTGTACCTCTTGCTAAGCAGTCCCAAGCCTTAGAAAAAGTGAAAGGTCTCAGCTCACACCTTGGTGCCCATTAAAGGGTATGACAACAGTGGAAGCCAGCCTCAGCATACAGCGAAGCCTCTCCCAAGCACATTCAAGCCTAGCACAAATGGCTGCTGACCTTGGCCTGTACCAGAGCCTATTCCAAGAGGCTTTAGGACTAACATATCCAAAGGCTGGCTTTAGACCCTACAAGAGCACCACCAAACCAGCTCCACAAACAAAACACCAGAGCCCCGCTAAAGCACACCCTGATCCTTGTGGTCAGCCCCCACCCAACAGCTCATCCACTATCATCAGGGTCAGACCTTCCAGCCAGTCAGCTGCGGGTCAATCCCACCCACTGACTGGTCATCAGTAATCAAGGCTGAACTACAACAGGAGGGCAAACACAAGAGACACCCCTGGAGCACCAGGCTCAAGTGACCAGGGAGACTGCTTCACTGGGCCTTACAGGACACCTACAGCATAAGGTCACTCTGCCAAGACCAGGAGACATAGCAGCTCTACCTAATACATAGAAATAAACAGGGAAGTGCCAAAATGAGGAGACAAAGAAACATTTTCCAAGTGAAAGACCAGAACAAAACTCCAGAAAAAGAACTAAACAAATGGAGACAAGCAATCTACTAGATACAAAGTTCAAAACACTGCTTATAAGTATGCTCACTGAACTTATGTGAAGAATAGATGAACTCAGTAGGAACTCACACAAAGAAATAGTAACCATAAAAAAAGAACCAGTCAGAGTTGAAGGATACACTGAAAAAAAAAAAGAACACATTAGATGAAATCAATAGTAGATTAGATCATATCAGTGATTTGGAAGATGAGGTACCAGAAAACACCCAATCAGAACAGGAAAAAGAAAAAAGAATTTTAAAAAATCAGAATAGTTTAAGGGACCTCTGGGACAACTTCAGGCATACCAACATCATACCATAGGGATACCAGAAGGAAAAGAGAGACAGAGCAAGGGATTAAAAACCTGTTTGAAGAAATAATGACTAAAAACTTCCTAACCTATAAAGGAAATAGATGTACAAATCCAGGAAGCATGGAGAGTCCCAAACAAAATGAACCCAAAGAGGCCCATAACAAAACACATGATAATGAAAATGTCAGGTTAAAGACAAAGAGGAACTGTTAAAAGTAGTAAGAGTAAAGGAGTTTGTTACCTATAAGGGAGATCCCATAAGACTGTCAGCTGATTTCTCAACAGAAACTCTGCAGTCCAGAAGGTAATGTGTGAAACATTCAGAGGGATGAAAATCAAAGACCTACAACAAAGATTGCTTTACTGAGCAGGGCTATCATTTAGAAGAGCAAGAGGGATTAAGTGTTTCCCAGACAAAAAAAAGCTAAAGGAACTCGTCACTGCTAAGCAAGTATTATAGAAGTCCCTGCTATAAGTAGAAAAGATTAAAAATATGCACAAGAAAATATCAGAAAGAAAAAATTCTCATTGTTAAAGGCACTGTTAAAGGCAAACATGTAAAAGCAATGGATCAACCAACCATAAAGCTAGTACAAAGGTGAAAAAGGCAAAAGTAGGAAGATCATGTGTAATTACAACAATAAATAAAGGGACACACAGAAACACATAAAAAAGAAGTAAAAAAAATGACAAAAACATAAATGTGGAGGGGTTGAATAAAACATGGTAGTGATTTTAGAATTATTTCCAACTTCAGTGACCCTCAACTTAAAATAGATGACTGTAAACACAGCTTGGTATACGTGAAGCACATGGTGACCACGAACAAACAAAATCTTCAGGAGATATGCATCCAATGTAGGAGCATCAAAATGTGTAAAGCATATACTGAGTGACGTGAAGGGAGAGAATGACAGTAACGCGGTAATGGTAGGGGACTTTAGCATTCCGTTGATATAAATGGATAGATAGTCCGTCCACACAGAAAATCAACAAGGAAACTGTGGCCTTAAAAGACACATTGGACAACATCGACTTAATTGATATTTTTAGAACATTTCAACCTAAATCAGCAGAATGTACATTTTTTTTTAGGGCACACAGAACATTTTCCAGGATAGACCACATGTTAGGCCAGTAAACCAGTCTTGGTAAATTTAAGAAAATTGAAATCATTATCAAGTACCTTCTCTGATCACAATGGCATGAAACTAGAAATCAATTATAAGAAAAAAACTGAAAAACATACAAACACTAAACAATAGGCTGCTAAACGTGTGGGTTAACAATGAGACCAAGGAAGAAATGAAAAGATACCTGGAGACGAATGAAAGTGAAAACACACTGACCCAAAATCTGTGGGACACAGTCAAAGCAGTTCTAAGAAGGAAATTTATAGCAATATAGGCCTTCCTCAAGAAACAAGTAAACTCTCAAAAACAAAACCTAGTTAAAAAAACTAACCTTACAGCTAAAGGAACAAGAAAAGGAACAACAAGCGAAGCCCAAAGTAAGAAGGAAGGAAGTAATAAAAATCAGGGCAGATATAAACACATTAGAGCTAAAAAAATAAGAAAGACCGATGAAACCAAGAACTGATACGTTGAAAAGATAAAACTGATAAATCTTTAGCCAGACTAATTAAGGAAAAGAGGCAAAGTGCCCAATAAATAAAATCAGAAATGAAAGAGAAGTGACAACTGACACCATGGAAAGGATTATAAGGAAATACTAGAACAATTAGGTGCCAGCAAATTGGACCACCTGGAAGGAATGGATAAATTCCTAGAAACATGTAATATAACAAGGCTGGATGAGGACAAAGCTGAAAATCTGAACAAATAACTCTTAAGGAAATCAAATCGGTAATTTAAAAACTCCCAACAAACAAAAGTCCTGGATCAGAGGGCTTTACTGGTGAATTTCCCCAAATGTTCAAAGAATTAATACCTATTCTTCTCAAACTGTTCCAAAACATTGGAATTTTATGAGGCCAGCATTACCCTTATACCAAAACCATACTGAGACACCACAAAAAAAAATTATAGGCCAATATTCCTGATGAATATAGAAAGAAAAATCCTTAACAAAATATTAGCAAACTGAATTTAGTAACACATTAAAAAGATCATACACTATGATCAAGTGGGATTTATTTCTGGGATGCAAGGTTGGTTCATTATCCACAAATCAATTAACATGGTACACCACATAAACAAAATGATGGATAAAAATCATATAATCATATCAATAGATGCAGAAAAAGCATTTTACAAAATCCAACATCCATTTATGGTTAAAGTTCTCAGCAAAGTAGGAATAGAGAGAACATAACATAATAACAGCCTTATATAACAAACCCAGAGTTACTCAATGGTGAAAAGCTAGGCTTTTTTGTTAAGATCAAGAATAAGGCAAGGATGCCTACTTTACCATTTTTATTCAACATAGTATTGGAAGTCGTAGCCACTGCAATCAGACAAGAAGAAATGAAAGGCAACCAAACTGGAAAGAAAGAAGTAAAACTCATTTTTTTGCAGATTACATGATCCTGTATACAGAATCCTAGATTCCACCAAAAAAACTATTAGAACAAACAACTGAATTCAGCAAAGTAGCAGGACACAAAATTAATACTCAGAAATTGGTTGCATTTTTTATACATTGATAGTGAACTATCAGAAAAAGAAATTAAGAAAATAATCCCTTTATAGTTGCATCAGAAAGATAAAATAGCTGGGAATAAATTTAACCAAGGAAGTTAAAGATCTGTACTCGGAAAACTGTAAGACATTGAAGAAAGAAACTAAAGAAGACACAAATGAATGGAAGCCTATACCATGCTCATGGAGAGGAACAATTATTAAAATGTCCGTACTGTCCAAAGCAATCGACAATTCAAGGCATGCCCTATCAAAATACCCATGGCATTTTTCACAGAACTAGGACAAATAATCCTAAAATTTAAATGGAATCACAAAATAATCAAAATAGCCAAAGCAGTCATGAAGAAGAACAAAAATGGAGGTACCACTCTACCTTACATGAAAATATATTAAATGTCTATAGTAATCTAAACAGCATGGTACTAGGAGAGAAACAGATACGTACATCAATGCAACATAATAGAGAGCCCAGAAACTAGCCCATGCCTATCAGGTCAGTTATTCCACAACAAAGAAGGCCAGAATATACACTGGGGTAAAAACAGTCTATTCAATAAATGGTGTTGGGACAACTGGACAGATACATGGAAAAGAATGAAACTGGATCACTTTCTTACACCATATATAAGAATAAGCTAAAAATAGATTAAAGACTTAAATGTAAGGCCTGGAACTATAAAACTCCTGGAAGAAAACACAGGGAGTTACCTCCTTGACATCACTCTTAATACTATATTTTTTAATATAACTCCCCAGGCCAGAGAAACAAGATAAAAAATTTAAAAATGGGACTATATCAAACTAAAAATTTGGGTATAGCAAAGTAAACCATCCACAAAACGAAGACGACCCTGTGTTCACTGGAGCATTAATTACAATAGCCAAGATATGGAAGCAACCTAAGTGTTCATTAATAGACAAATGGATAAAGAAGAGGTAGTACATATATTCAATGGAATATTAGCCATAAAAATAAATGAAATCTGGCTATTTGCATATTATGCTAAATAAGTCAGAGAAAGACAAATCATTTGGTTTCATTTACATGTGGAATATAAAAAAACTAATGAACAAAACAGAAATAAACTCATAAAGATAACAAATCGATGGTTGCCAGATAGGAAGGGGGGTATTGGTAAGATGGGTGAAAAAGGTGAAGGGATTAAAAAGTACAAATTGCAAGTTGAAAAAAGACCAGATGGACCCTGTCTGGTGTGGCTCAGTGGATTGAGTGCTGACTTGGGAACCAAGAGGCTGCTGGTTCGATTCCCAGTCGGCACATGCCTGGGTTGTGGGCCAGGTCCCCAGTAGGGGGCACGTGAGAGGCAACCACCCATTGATGTTTCTCTCCCTCCTTTCCCCTCTCTCTCAAAATAAATAAAATCTTAAAAAAGAAAAAAGACCAGATGGGAGGGCATGAGGGGGAATGGGTAAAGAGGTGAGGGGATTAAGAAGTACCAACAGGTGATTACAGAATAGCCATGGGGTTGCAAAGTACAGGATAGGAAATGGAGTAGCCAAAGAACCTATACACATGACCCATGGACAGGAACAACGGTGGGGGGATTGCCTGAGGGAGTGGGGGCTGTTGAGTGGAAGGGGGAGAAATTGGGACAATTGTAATAGTATAATCAATAAAATATAATTTAAAAAAAGTCATGGGGATATAAAGTACAACATAGGGAATATAGTCAATAGTATTGTAATAACTGTATGGGGTAATCACTTTATAAGTTATGTAAATACTAATCAGTATAAATATATGCCTAAAACTAATATTGTGTCAACTGTAATTGTAAAATTTTCTAAAATATAAGACATCATAGAAAGCATGTCTGTCTCTGATCATGATGGTATAAAATTATTTCCTTATTTGTAAATTGTGATACTGTTTACCTGAAGAGGATATAAAAGACTCCAGATCTCAAGTACCTAGCAC
>VMDR010008003.1:0-38150 GCA_007922815.1 Macrotus californicus
GAAAACAGCAGACAAACTCAAATTTAGGGACATTTGACAAAATACCTAACAAATATTCTTCAAAAGTTTTAAGGTCATTAAAAACAAAAAAGACTGAGATACTGTCACAGACTTTAAGCGATTAAGGATAATCAATGAATAAATACAATGTGGTATCCTAGATTAGAACCTGGAACATATAAAGGACATTAGTATAAAACTAGTGAAATATGAAGTCTTTGGTTTAGTTAATAGTACAGTACCAATGTTAATTTCTTAGTTTTGACAAATGCACCATGGCTATGTTAACATAAGAGGAAGGTAGGTGAATGGGATATGTAAATTCTCTATACTATGCTTGCAACTTTTCTGTAAATCTATAATTATCCTAAAATAAAAAATATATATTAAAAAAAAAAAACTCTACCCAAACCAACCAACCAACCAACCAACCAACCAAAACCAAAAACAATGAGTAAAGTGACAACTGCTGGATAGATCAAATGCCTTAGGAAGAAGATCTAAGTCAGACCTGTATGTGAGTGGAGGGATAGTCCAAGAAGGCTTTCAGAGAGAATAAGGGCTGACTGCACACAAAACAGAATGAAAAATATAGCTGTAGCATCATCAAATATTCAGATAACTTCTAATACAATTATATAGACTCAACAAAATGGGGCAGTGGTGGTACATGGGGTGAAAGAGAGAAGCATGAACAATGCTGGACACATAGTCTTGAGCTCTTTGGGTAACATTGGCACAACCGACTGTCTGTAGGAGATTGTTTTAATCTGCTCAGTTGCCATAAAAATATCACAGACTAGATGGCTTAAACAACAGGAATTTATTTCTCATAGTTCTGGAGGCTGGAAAGTGTAAGATCAGGGTGCCAGCATGGTTGGATTCCAATGAGGACTCTCTTCCTGGCTTGCAGAGGGCCTCCTTCTCACTGTAACCTTACACAGTGGACAGAGATGGAGAGTGAGCTCTCTGGTATGTCTTCTTATAAGAACACTAATCCCATCATGAGGCCTCCACACTTGTGACCTCATCTGAACCTAATTACCTCCCAAACGCCCCATCTCCAAATAGCCATCTCATGAGGATAGAGTATCAATTCATGAATTTGGGGGTAGGGGAGGGACACAAGCATTCAGTCCATAGCAGATATCTTATAAGACACTTCAGCCCTTGGGGAGATATACCCCATGATAGACTTGGAATGCTGAGGTTATAAAAGTAGATATCCCTAAATTAGTGGCTTAAATAAAGTTTTATTTCTCACTTATGTTCCTTGTCCTTCATGGGTGGTGGGAGGCTATGTTTCTATTATTTTCTCTCAGGGTCTCAGGGTATAAAGAGTCTCCACCATTTAGTGATTGCTGTAGACAGGGAAGAGTATGTGACAAATCACACACTGATTCTTGAAGACTTCTGCCTGGATGTGATATGCATTGCTTCCATCACATTTTGTTGGCCAACACAAGAAACGTGACCAGGTCTAAATTCAAGGGTGTGGACAGTTCAACTTTATTATGGGACTTAAAGAAGAAAAATGGGATATTGGTGGACAGTCCTGATGCTCACTATAATAGGGTACTCGTGGCAGAGTGCCACCAGGAAGTGTCACTGCCCTTCTGCATCCTCATTTCTTTTTGTGCTTCTTTTTACTCCCTCCTTTCATCTTTTTTATTTTTTTTATTTTTTTGCTCTCTTTTTTGCCTCCTTCCCTTTCCTTAAATAATATTCTAATCACAAAAATGATATATTTAAACTACAAAAAATTCAATAACACCGAAACATTAAAAAAAATTGCATAAATCTTTTCTCCTGCTAGAGACAGTCACTCTTTTTTTAAAAAAATTTAAATTGAGTTTATTGGGGTTTAAATTAATACAAATATATATGTTTCAAGTATGTAATTCTATAATAAGAGGGAGATCCCAAAACCTGAAATTTATTTATTAAAAAATTGTGTATTTATTCTTACATGTTTAAATTTTAGTCATCTTCAAAGTACTCTCCATTTGATGCAGTACAGCTATTGAGATTTTTTTTCCACTGCTCAAAAGTGTTTGAATTCATCAATATTTATGCTAAAGGTGCTTCTGCCATTTTTTTGTTTCACCTCTTTCACTTTGAGGAATTTTTTTCATCTAGGGAACCAAAAAGAAGTCACTTGGGACAAGATCAGGGTAATAGGGATGGTGGAGCATGGGAGTTAAGCTATTTTTGGTTAAAACTGCTGAACACTCAGTGCAGTGCAGGTAGGTGCACTGTTAAATCACCCGTCATGAAATGGGCAAATGTGTTGAAAGAATCTTAAAAAAAACATTTGCTGAAGCCCAACACAGCCTCTCAAAACAATGCCAGCTGGTACACTGATACAGATGGATTCTTAGAACGCTCATCTACTGAGGGAAGCCTGTACTACAGGGGCCCACCATCCAGAAGATAATTCTGGTTTTTTGGGGGTCCCCAAAACATCATCTGTACATTGCATTGTACACTCAGAATCCAAAGTCTAGTCTCCTTCTCAACAGGTAGTGTGAGGAACATAATTCCATATAATTTTTATACAACAATTATAAATATTACAGTACTTTTTAAAATTACAAAAATCACATTCTTGCCAGCACCTGTTGTTTTTGATTTATTAATGATAGCCATTATGGCAGGTATAAAGTGATATCTCATTGTAGTTTTAATTTGCATCTTTTTGATGATTAGCAAACTGAGCATTTTTCATCTCTACTGGCCATCTGAATTAACCAAACAACGTATATGCATAACTCATAGACACAGACAACAGTGTGGTGATGGCCAGAGGGAAGGGGGAGGTAAGGGTTGTGTGGAGGTGAGCAAAGAGGGGAAATGAGGACATTTGTAAGTGTCAACAATAAAAATAAAGTTAAAAAATATCACACAATGTATAATATTTGGCAACTTGCTTTTTTTATTGTATTTTTTCCATTACCATTTAGTCCCCTTATACTCCCTCCCCACCCCTTGCAATCACCACACTGTTGTCCACGTCCATGAGTCCTTTTTCCTTAATCTTTCCACCCCCTCCCCATGCTTAGATGTCATCCTACTCTTTCAACAGTATATCTTTGACACCTTCCCTTGTTTTAAACCAAGAAACAATAACTACAAAACATTAACAACAATCATTTATTGAACACCTCAGTTGTGTCCCTTACTGTTCTGGGGATAGAGTACTCCCTGCTAAACAAGACAGTGTCTTTGTCTTCAAGAATTTTATATTCTACTGAAGAGAGATCTGCATCTGAGCTCAACTCTGTCCCTAATAGTTGTGAGACCTTTTCAAGATATCTTGGCATTATTGGGCCCATATGTGTTTTTTTGTTCAACAATAATGAAAATCGAGGGTGGGCCATATGTTCTCATTGTACCTATGGATTTAATTCTAACTATTAGGATTTGTGTTGTTGTTGCTAACAAACATTGACTCTCACTAACTGAAGCAAGAAGAAGGAGTTGATTGGAAGACTACTATGTAGCTCGGAGACCAGAAGGAAGAGCTGAAGAATCATTTCTGGGGAAGGGTAGGAATGAGGGTTCTTGTGGGGACCTCAGTAGCAGGAACTCATAGGTTGATTTTGCAGGGTGCAGCTATTGAATGATTCAGCTTCATCAGCCTTCCTTCCTAGGGTTTCTCTGTAGGAAAGCTTTCTGGGAAAGAGAAGCTTACTGGTCTAGCTTGAGCAGCAGATTACTCCTCTGACCAGAGAGAGCTGGATACTGCTGATTCACGACTGTACCACTACCACCTGTGATGGAGGTTGGGCAGTTACCTAAAGGCATAGCAAAGTACTCCTTGAAGAAGAAAAAAGGAAGGCTGGCTCAATCAAAAACAGATGTATGCTGCACTAATTTCCTTCTTTTACCTCATCCTATTCCTATCCTTCTCTCTTTTTTACTTTCTATTATGAATTTCGTGTGCTTTTCTGTCTATCAGTATCTTAGGTTTGGCAGCCAATGACAGGCTTTCTTTAAGTTTCCAAAAGCCATATGTATATGTTGTAACAAAATAAAACATTACAAGAACGTTTGACTTTTAAAGTGGAATTTATTTATAACTTCTCCTGCAGTCCTAATGAGACCTGTTAATGGTTTAATGTAAATACACCATCACACACACAGTCATTTCTTAAATGAAAATAGAATTAATGTACAGTATATTATTTGCAATGTGGTTTTTCTTCAAGTAACATTTATTTTGGACACATCTTTATATCAGTTCATAGAGCTCAGTTTTGCTGTTTCTAAGACAGTATTTGCATAGAGTTCAGTTGTAAGGATGCATCATAATTTACTTGCAGCTCCTGTGCCATGGATCAATTGTTCAAAATAATGAAAAATATTGCAATAAAAATTCTTGTCTACATATTTTTGCACCTTTGTGAGAGTATTTTTGTAGTATAGAGTCCGAGAAATGTAATTTGTGTTCTCAATTTCCTGCCAGGTGACTGATTTGCATCCTCATTTCCTATTTAACCTGTGTGTAGGGATGAAGCACTGGCTGAGCATAGGGAGCCTGCTGGCCAGTTGGATGTGGGTAGAAGGTGCTCAAGATTCTTGCTTGACTGAGTAGCTTAAAAGGTGAGAAACCATGAATTTTTGAGTTTGCATAGACAGCATGTTTGCCTTTGTTTAACTGTCAGTCAGAGGAAAATATTGTACAATGTAACTTACAGTACAACAGGGATGTGTTTTGAGAAATGTGTCATTGGTCAATTTTATTGCTGTACAAACATCATAGAGCACTTACACGAACCTAGATGACGTAACTACTATAATTGCAGGTGCTCTGCTTTTGTAAGACTGGCAGCGCAGTGTGTTTGTTTACACCAGCATCACCACAAACATGTGAGTAATGCATTGCGTTATGACCTTACCACAACTAGGGCAATAGGACGTCACCAGGCAATAGGAATTTTTCAGCTCTGTTATAATTTTATGGGACCACTCGGGTATACAGTCCTTTGTTGACTGAAACGTCATTACATGACACATGACTATATATCTCAGGGAGTGCATGTCTGCACCCCATCTTCTCTTCTAGTCTCTAATTTGAGAGACAGAAATGAGAAGTCCAGTGACTATATGAGGCCATATGAAAGACTAGTAAGGTTGTCCACTCGGGATGACAATATTGGTAATGTAAAGAAGTAAGGATCTTTCTAAACTCTGCTTATTTTTTGTTATTTGAGATATTTGGATGTTAAAATACTAATGGTAAATTTGGCTTCAATGATGTCAAATGCTATTATCGTTCCCTCCCATTTCTGTAGAGACTTGCCCCTAAATAAAGGAAGAACCCCTTCTAAAACCCTACAGGTTAAGAATTTCCTCCATAGACAGAAATATTTATAAAAATCAACCCAAAATGAGTCTATACAATGGAATGTTACACATTGATAAAAATAAATAAATCAAACTACATGTAGTATCATAAATGAATCTTTAAAAAATATTGAGTAAAAGAATCAAAATACAAAAGAATTTTACAAGTCCTGATTATCTATTGCTACAAAGCAAATTGTTCCAAAGTTTCTTGGCTCAATACAACAGAAATCATTTATTATTGCTTATGGTTTCTATGAGCCAGATATTTGGGAGTGGCTTGGAACAATCCTGATGCAGGGTTGTTCAGGAGGTTATATACAAATGCCTTTTGGAGCTATAGTCATATCATCTGAAGGCTTGACTCTGATTCAGGGATTTACTTCTAACGTCACTTGATCATCAGGCTGATAGTTGTTGCTGACTGTTGGTAGCAAGCCTCAGTTCATTTACATGGGCCTCTTCACACTGGTTGGCTTCAAACCTTGGCTCCACCATTTATTGCTTGATTTTCCCGATTTTCCCTCCAGAGTGAACGATCTGAGAACTAGGCAGAAACTGCAGTGAACTTTTATGACAGCCTTACCAGCTGGTCATGAAGACCAACCCTGATTCAGTGTAGGAAGAGACCTCCAGGAGACCCACCAGGGAGATCCTCCAGGATCATTGCGGGCCATTTTGGAAACTGGCTATCATAATTACCATAATTTCACTTATATAAAGTTTAAAATCAAACAAAATTAGACTATATTGGTTAGGGGAGCATGCTTATGAAATAAAATTACAGAAAAAAAGAAGGGAATAATTACCATAAAAGTTGTTTTTATCTTGGAGGGAAGAAGTTGTGAGTGGATAAGAATCATTTTTTTTTTTTTAAATATTATGTTTCATGAACTTTTTCAAAGTGTAATAATATATTTTATAATTGCAAAACAGTTTCTTCTAAAACTTAAACTAAAAAATAATTTACATGAGAAACAGAAAATATTCTTTTCTCTTTTATGCTGCAAACATATGAGATCAATGGGTTCCTAAAAACTTATTTAAAGTATGGTAAAGAGAAGAATAATAACAGCAACAAATTCTTATGCATTCCAGATGAAATAAAGCAAAGTGCTTTACACGGATTTCTTTATTTAATCTTCACAACAACAAATTTAGTTCTGTTATTCTCTTTTTACAAATAAGGAAATTGAGAATTAGGGTGATTGAGATATCTTGCTCAAGGCCACAGAGCCAATAAATGGTGGAACCAGGCTTTGAAGTCAGCCAATGTGCCCCTCTGAGGGGGTCAAGTACTGGTATACATTTTAAATCTCTTTATTTTTGCCTAAATTGAATCACCTTTGGAAACCTTTAGCTTGATCTGTCAAATAGTTTTTCTCGAATGTTACTGGTACAACGTAAGATACTAAACAAATATTTTTTTAATGAATAAAGAAACAGAGATTTGTTTATTTTATAAATATCTTGCATGGAGCATGTCATATGTTTTATAAGAATTAATTCCTTTACAGTCCTCTGATCATCCCCTGATGTCCATTCTAACTCATCTCTCAGAGATAAGCCCCTGAGGGCCTCCCCCTCTTCACTTGCCCTGAGGCAGGCTGAAGTTTCCTGGTCTGTTTGTTTGTTTTTTGTTTTTTTGGACTGCTTGACTGTTAGTCCCTGAGCTTGATATTTTAGTATTACTTTGGCTAATCACTTCATCAGCAGTACTTTGAGCCCCAGCTCCTACTGTGTTCTAGGGCAAACAAAGATGAATATATTTTCATCTTTGACAAGAGTCCTTGTCTTTTAAAACTTTCTGACAACTTTTTGTGTTAACATGGATGGGAACATCAAATCCCTTGAGGTTTACCCCTGTAAACTTTATGATAGGAAATGTGCATGTATCTAGGTTGATTTTGGTTACCGATTTTAGTTCCTTTGATAAGTGCTAAATAGGATTCACTCAGTTATTTTCCATTATGATATTTCTCCAAATCATCCACTAGCATGTTTGAATGTGTCCACTTGTTCTAATAGAGATTTCAGGCCTCTTTATCAGCAATACCAGGGGGACACAGGCTAAATTCTACTCTGATAAATCAGTTCATACTAGGATAGAGCCCTCGTGATGGAGAAGTTATTTTGTTCAATTAGAATTTGCCTAATGTACCAATGGATACTGTGGGATGCCCTATCCTGCGGAGCTCTCCTGGCCACCATGGATGAGAATAAGTCATCCTGGACACAATCTGTTGTTCCTGCGGGAAAGGGGGTGGCGATTCCCTCTAGTGGGGAATGCCCTGAGCCCTTCTCCAAAATGGCTTTTATTGAGATCGGTACTCTCAAGGGTATACAATATACATGCAAAGCTCATGAGTCAATGTCACAGCCATCTGCTGACACCAGCCTGGTTTGGGGGTTCATAAGCCACAAAAGGTACTTCTTCACTTTGAGTTTTGCCTTGACCAAACTTTAGTCAGTCTTCTCTGAACTCTTTCCCCAACTAGGCCTTGACTTTTGGACTTCCATTTGCACTGATGAATTTTAACACAAATCCTGTCAAGTTAATTTAGACAACATCCCCCTCCCCCTCACTCTTGATATCTTGATCACCTCCCTTATTCTCCACCATCCCCACAACCCCAGGGAATATCTTCTGACCTTAAGGTAATATCATCCTTCCTTAAGAATCCCATTGGGTCAGTTTTGTGAAGAATTATACTACTCTTTTAGTAATTTTCTACCCACCAATCACCTTCCACCCCTCCCCCATTCCACTTCTTGGCCATAAATCCTCAACTGCTCCTTGTTGTAGTCAGAGTGGAGCCTAGTCTCTCCTCTGCAGCAAACCCCTTGGCAGTAGTCACTATACTTATTGCAATAGTCACCCTGAATGAAGTTGGCCTCATTGTTCTTTAACAAGTGTCAGAATAATCTTTTTCTTTAACAGTTTTTAACAAAGTAAAACCATCTCCAAACCACTGCTCATTTCTTAACCCTGGAGACTCTTCAATTACTCCATCACAATCAACTCTTCTTGAGACCTTCTGGATTTCTATTTCTTAAGTCATTTAAATCACATTCCAGATCTCAGCCAGCACTTTCCTCATCCATTTATGTTGCCATTTATATCCAGACCCAAGCTTCATGAATTTTTCACTGGATTCTTTACCAGTCATCCTCTTTCTACCTTTCTTCTAACCTCATTTGATACCCTCCTTTTTGCTGTACTTTCTTTCTGCCTGGTTTGGTGTCATTGTGAAAGTAGTGGCTCTAAAATTTCCAGGTGTCTAACTAGCTAAGGAGCTTGCTGAAAATGCAGATTGTCAACCTCTACTCCTTCAAGATTCTGATTTAGCAGTTTTGGGCTTGGAAATCTGCATTTTAATTTGTGCTCCAGTGAAATCTGGTGGACATGGTTCACAGAAAACACACTGAGGAGGGCACACGCTTTCCTCTCCTGGTCTGCACAGCACAGCACTCTTCCTCCCCCCCTCTCCCGTGGACCTAGACAGCAGCAGTGCACATGCACAACACAGGACTCTTCCTCCCCCTGCTTCCCATGGACCTAGACAGCAGCAGTGCACATGAACAGCACAGAACTCTTCCTCCCCCCCTCCCGTGGACCTAGACAGCAGCAGTGCACATGCACAACACAGGACTCTTCCTCCCCCCGCTTCCCATGGATCTAGACAGCAGCAGTGCACATGCACAGCACAGCACTCTTCCTCCTCCCCTCTCCTGTGGACCTAGAGAGCAGGAGTGACAGTACCCCTAAGAACAATATATTTGGTATACGAGGGTGCACAG
The DNA here is from genome assembly GCA_007922815.1 of Macrotus californicus. Classification (NCBI taxonomy): domain Eukaryota; kingdom Metazoa; phylum Chordata; class Mammalia; order Chiroptera; family Phyllostomidae; genus Macrotus; species Macrotus californicus. The sequence goes on from VMDR010008003.1 coordinate 9,151, forward strand.
ACCCCTGGAGGAACAGCGGATGATCACAGGGTGGTCCACAGGACCTTTGAAGACGAAAATAATATTTTGAGTATGCCCTTTTTTTTCTGGTAAGAGAGTCTACAACTTTCATCAGATTTTTAAAGAAATCCACTATCCCAAAAGTTAAAAAGTCCTACCAAGCCACTAAGCAGATGTATCCCTTGAAAATTAGTTACCTTCTCACTTGATGTGTTTCATGTCTGAATTTTGTGTAGCTTAGATTTTTCTTGGGGCAGGTCCATGTCTGGGTATATATTCTATCACCTTGGCACACATAGGAAGAACACATGCTGGGAGGATGGTGCAGAAAACTTGCCTCTTGACTACCTCCTCCCCTCTCCCTCATCATCTTTTTCTCTTAGCATTTTTCTGTTATTTATATTGTTCTTCATCTGGACATGTCTCACTTTTTAAAAAAGTAACTAAATAGCCTCCTTACTATTCAATCCTATGCTTATGAAAATATATTTCAAGTAAGAGTAATGAAAAGCTGAATTTGATTATGTTAAAAAGGGGAATTGAGGAAGCTTTATAGGTTTCTGTACATATAACTGCATTTATTGCTGTTAGGGTGATTATAAAATAGTTTTATTTATTGATTTTAAAAGAATTTAAGCATCTAAAATAGTGAGAGAAAAAAGATACTGATGGCTTTGGGTAGTTAGAGTTTGGGAAAAAAACCTAGATCCACCAATCGAATCAAGTCTTGACCTTGGACTGGGTGATAAATAGGTGAAATAGCTGGAACTTTGTCCAGTCCATTTTGGTGGGTGGTTGTGATCATATCCATCTCTTAGAGGCAGTGTTTTGCCATATACTGTGTTCTATCCTGTCAGAGATGCAAGCTGTGATGTTCAATGACACAGTGGTGGTGTTGCTGGGTGCCTTCACTAGTCCCATTTTATGGCATAGACTTTGGATTTGTTCCTATGCTTCTGTGCCAGATTGTGCTGCCTTTCCTGAGGATCTGTGAGCTACTCAAAAAAGATTTGGTAACTTCCTTTTCATTTAATTCAACCATAGTCAGTTTCCATTGGCTATTTCCTCAAACCTACCATGTGCAACCCTGCTTCCATATCTTCCTCATGCCCATTTTCTCTTTTAGAATGACATGCTTTGTTATCTAATTTTATCAGAAAGTGCACCCCATTTTTATTTTAATTTTTACATTATATTTGATTGATTGTGCTATTACAGTTGTCCCAATTTTCCTCCCCCTCCCCTTTTCACCTACCACCTCCCAAGCCCTCAGGCAATCTCCACACCATTGTCCATGTCCATGGGTCATGCATAGATGTTCTTTGGCTACTCTATTTCCTATGGTATACTTTATATTCCATGACTAATCTGTAACTACCAATTTGTACTTCTTAATCCCTTCAGCTTTTTTGCCTATCCCCCTAACTGCCCTCATAGCTGGCAACCATCATTATGTTCTCTGCATGTTTGATTCTGTTTCTGGCTTCTTTGTTTGTTTGTTTGTTTGTTTATTTTTTAGATTCAGTGGTGGATAGATATGTATTTATTGACATTTTATTGTTCATAGTTTTGGTCTTCTTCTTTTTGTCCTTGAAGAAGATCCTTTAACATTTCATATAATACTGGTTTGGTGGTGATGAACTTCTTTAGTTTTTTTCTTGTATGGAAAGCTCTTTAATAGTCCTTCAATTCTAAATGAAAGCTTTGCAGGGTACAGTAATCTTGGTTGTAGGTCCTTGCTTTTCACCACTTTGAATATTTCTTGCCAATCCCTTCTGGCCAGCAAAGTTTCTTTTGAAAAATCAGCTGACAGTCTTATGGGGGCTCCCTTGTGGGTAACCATCTGTTTATCTCTTGCTGCTTTTAGGATTCTCTCTTTTCTTTAACCTTTGGCATTTTAATTATGATGTATCTTGGTGTGGGCCTCTTTGGGTTCATCTTGTTTAGACTCTCTATGCTTCCTGGACTTGTAGGTCTATTTGTTTTACCAAGTGAGGGAAATTTTCTTTCATTTTTTTTTTTCAGATAAGTTTCCAATTTCTTGCCCTTTTTCTTCTCCTTCCAGCACCCTAATGTGCAAATGCTGGTGTGCTTGAAGTTGTCATAGAGGCTTCTTATATTTCCCTCATTTTTTTTTTTTGAATTTTTCCTTCTTGCTTTCTGATTTTTTTTTTCTTCCTTATGTTCCAAATTACTGATCTGATTCTCAGCTTCATGCACTCTACTGTTGGTTCCCTGTAAATTGTTATTTATTTTAATTAGTGTATCCTTTGTTTTTGACTAGATTTTTTAATGTTGTTGAGGTTCTCACTAAGTTCCTTGATCATCCTTATAACCGGTGTTTTGAAATCTGCATCTCATAGCTTGCTCATCTCCATTTTGTTTAGTTCTGTTCTTTTATTTGGGCCATGATTCTTTGTTGACTCATTTTGGCAGCACCTGTGTTTGTTTCTATGTCTAATGTATTAAATAGAGGTGCTATGTCCCTCACGCTTGGTAGAGTGGCCTAATGTAATAGTGGCCTCATGTAGTAGGTATCCTATAGGGTCCAGTGGCATAGCCTTCCCTATTACTTAAGCTAGGCACACAAGGTATCCCCACTGTGTGGGCTGTGCACACCCTCTTGTTGTAGTTGAAGCCTTGGTTGTTGTTGGCATATCCAAGGTCAGCCACAACCTGTGTTTTGTCTAGGATCACACACCATTAGCTACAAAGCAATCTGTAGATGGCTTCTACTTGTGCTATGCTTGGAGGTGCCCAAGCATGGCCAGGCTGTGAACCAAGGCCAGCTGCTGCTAGTGCCAGGCCTGGGACAACTTAACAAGAGGTATGGGACTTCCTGAAGCCAAATGCTGCTTGTTTGAGAGAATTTAGAAAAGTCTGAAGCATGGGCCAAGACAAGCCATGTGTGTGGAAAAGCCACTGGAATCAGCTTAAGTAGGCCCCAAATTTGGGTGGGTCAAGGCCTCAGGATATCACCAGGGTAGAGCAAACAGTGAGGGCCAGGTTGCTGGAGTCTCAGATATGGTACTGCCTGCTGGCTCTGTGGGAGGAGGGCTCAAAAAAGGAACAGTGGCCTCTGCTAGTACTTGTGTCTGGGAGAAAGCTGCCCCCCAGCTCTCACCCTGTTGCTGGACAATTCAGTTCCTCCCCATATGTCTCTGATAACTTTTAATCCTCTGCCCCTGTGCAGGAGCTCAGAGGCCATGAGTCTGAGTAAGTCTCTGTGTGGGCCCTTTAAGAGGAACTGGCAGTGAGTCCAGCAGTTTCTATCTTCCACAGCCTCTATCACCACTGGTTTTTATAGACAGAAGTTTTGGAGACTTACTTTCCTGGCAATGGAACCCTGGGTTGGGGTTCCTGCTGTGGGGCTTGGACCCTTCACTCCTGAGACTTTTATCTGCCACATATGAGTGTGGGACCAGCCTGTTCTGAGTTTCCACCCCTCCTACCAGTCTCACTGTAGTTTCTTCTTTAATTCTGTACTCTTCCTTACTCATAAGACTTCCATTCAAGTTGATATTTGCTGGTTATCAATGTCAGTTGTTTTATAGTTTAGTTGTAATTTTCATGTGGTTGTGTGAGAAGGCAAAGTGTGTTTACCTAGGTTGTCCTCTTTACTGATGTATATCTTGTACCCCATTTTAAAAAAAGTATTATGACATTTTTCTCTCTTTCTCTCCCACTTTTTAAAGTTTTATTTTGTTCATGGAAATTTTCAAACATGCACAAAAGTAGAGAGAGTAGTATAGTCAACTTCCATAAGACGTCACCCAGTTTTAATATTTTACTCTGAATATCAGAGAACTGTAATGAATCAGATAAGCACACTACCACCATCACACCTAATAAAATTAACAATAATCCTTTAAAATCATCCAATTCCAGCTAACATTCATAATCTCCCAGTTCTCTCCAAGATGAATTCTGAAAGTTGGTTGTTCAAATCATGCTCCAGATAAAGCCTACTTAATATATTTGAGTGACTTGTCTCTTTTTTTCCAGTTCATTTTTTAATTGTGATATACTTTAACTAACATGTCTCTTAAATCTTTAAAAATCTATAGACGTTCCTTCTTCCTCTTTATTTCATGCTGTGTATTTTGAAGAAGAATTTCTCAATGTCTTGTAGAATTTCTCAATTTCTGAGATTGCATGCTTGTGGTCTTAACATGTTCCTCTCTCAATTTTTTTATTTTGTAAATTGGTGGGTAGATCTAGCAGCTTGATTAGATTAGATTCTTATATTTTATACCCTAAATTTTTCCTGTCTTTTTTTCTCTTTTTTAAATCTAGATTAGTCACATCTCCTCCAAGAATCTTCACTTCATCTCCATCCCTGCTCTCAGTGGTTGCTCCTTTCTCAGACACTTGTAGCATTCCACCCCCTATTACTTTATGTGTTCATTAAACCAAGGCCAGCACCATGTCTTCAGTGCAGGGATCATATGGCTCATCACTGCTATTTCCCCCTTACCTAGCATATACTATAGCTGGCACAGAGTAGGTGCTTCATAAATAGTCATTGAGCTAAATGGATATGAAAGTACAAATCATACATGAATTTTCTGCTCCTTAGCAGTTGTTGCCTTATGTGTGGTTTCTCATTGTGTAACAAGCTTTGACTCAACTCCTGGACTGTGACTGTCTAGAGAACAGGGAGGAAGTCAGTTCATTCCTATAGCTGGAGTACCTAGCACAATGCTATATTTCCTATCTCATGCACGTTCAATACATACTAAAATGGAAACCCTTGCTCATCCATCCTTGCTGGATTTTTATAAGCTCAAATAAGAGGTGCATGTGGCAAGCATTTTTTTAAAAGGTGAAATTATTCCATAAACATAGGTCATATTATTAGTGAAAATAATTACAATCTCTAACTATGGCTTTTGTGCTTTTAGTAGACACAGTCCTTGGTTAAAATGTATGGAGCTGTTGACTTTAAATTGCATTTTTGAAGAAGAGGTATCTACTCCTAGGATTTCATTCATTAATGAAGAGGACCTATAGGGGCCTTCTATCAAGTGGCTACCTTTTTGTTATGTGAATTAGTGGTATGGCAGTCCAGAGAAACTTTTCCAGAAAAAAGAAAAAAGTTTTTTTTTCTTTATATCTGGAAAAATCTTAGGATATCTGCTTATATGATTGTTGATGATTGTTGATCTTATCTCGATCACTCTTATTTTTTATCAGCTTCCTTACATGACCACAAGTAATCAGCTCTAACTTTTCTTCCCTCCAGCAAGCACCATGCTTCCAAAAATCAGACAGTCTTCCCTAGTTGTCCTAACAGACAAGTTCAAAGGATAACTACTGGTCCTGTAGGGTCCTATGTTCATCTCTAAAGAAATCACTGTGGCTAACGAAATGGGGTACATTGGTCAGTATTAGTTCATATACTCACTCCCACTGGGTAGCAGATGGCACTGTAATTGATAAGCCTACTTGCTATATGTAAAAGAAGAGAACTTTTCCTGAACCAGGAGTAGAGTAAGATGAGAAGAAAAGGTTTAGGGCAAAAAATAGCTATCTGTGTACCTCAGGGCAACCTCAGCTCAGAGCTTTGTATCCTAGCAATCTCTCTGGAAGGTGTACTTAATTGGAGGTAAGTTCAGGAATCTCAGCTTTTTAACAGGTTTTTCTTGGTCAGGTTTGGTTTCCCTAGGTCTAGTAGGTCACTCTTTGATATAATGGATAACATATGGATTGTTTAATTACAGATCTTAAGAGGTTATAAACTGCATTTCCTATATGAAGTGCTTGATAGTCTTCAAGTGATCAACAGACCAAAATTATGTATATAATCTTATTTACATCTATATTTTCTGGGGAGAAGGTCCATAGCTTTCCTCTGATTAAAAAGCTTCTGGTGAACCAAAAGATTAGGAAGGCTTCAGTATTTCTCAACAAGGGAATCGCTGATAGTTGGACAACAGTGTTTGTCACTATAAATGTATAGCACGTCTGGCTCATACACTTGAAATCCCTATGATGTCCCCAAAGTCACTGTGAAAATCAGCCCTGCCGTGACATTTCAAGCACTTACAGCTAAGAGTCAGGATGAGACTAGGAGACTAGGAGTCTACCAGAATGAAGAAGAAAGGTAAAACACAGAGAACATCTGATTTCTAGCAACTCATCTCTCAAGGAATCTGGGGTGCACATTCACAAGCACAAAAAGTCCACTTTCCTCAGGAAAGTTCAGATATTTTGCCTTGTTTTAATGGTATTATTGAAGGGCCTAAAATAATATTTTGGGAAGTAAATTTTATTGTGGGATTGTGATACTGGCTACTGCAATATAGTGTACCTCTTGCACTTTTCTCCAAATCTCTTTGAGATCCTCAACTCTTCAGATGTTTTCTGATGCAAAATTAAAATGTTTCACTGTAAGGCAAAATGGGTAACTCCTGGAAGATGGGCACACATTAGCCTAGCCTCTTTATGGTTTTCTCCTAGGAAGATTATTTAGTTTATTAAGTCTGAAAGGAGAAACTCACAGATGAAATGTTATTCTGAAAGGAGTATCTTCAAGATCTAATAAACAAAAAAATGACTACTGAGCAGCACTTTTATAGATCACAAATCAGTTTCTCTTGCAACTAAGCTTTTAACATCTTTTGAAAGAAATTTGCCGATCTCCTCTTTTATAGATTAAGAAACTGAGGCTTCTAGGAATCAAGTGACATGACATACCCGAGATTACACAGACAGAGCTCTAGAGAAGGACTCAGGATTTCAATTCTGGGTCTTAACAACTTTAAATGCCACTCTAACTCTCTCCTCCCTGATGCCTCAAGATACTTTTAAAAGAAGGAAGACATACTACTGGAACTAATCAGAGTGAAGAACTGGAAGCAAAAATGAGCTACCACCCAGCATGCATTTCAGTTAACCCAAGTGAGTGCTGGAAAGCTCAGGTGCAGGGATTAACACTTTTACAGTTTATAGCCCCACGACTTCACACCTGAAATGTTAAGACAATCTCATCTGAACTCGCAGTCGACTGAGAAATTAAAAACAGTGACGACGCTGTTTTGTTACTTTGTGCCTTTTTAAATGAAAGGAACCTTTCAAGTGGAGATTGGATAAAGGGGAAAGCCACTCGGATGAATAGTGTAAAAACTCAGAGTGAATTATGGAAAAGGAACGCACAATAATGTTTTAATTACGAAGTGAAGGCAAGTTCCTCCACTCTTCCAATCCGAGGACAAGCTGATTTGTTGCAGCAGCGCTGGGAAGCATGCAGGATGATAGGAATCCTTTTATATTAAGGCAGGCTTGAGAGCTAAAACTTTCCAGTGCTAAACTCTTCACTATTTTTTTGGTTTTTAAATAAGGACTTGATGTCTCTTCTCAAATGTCTGAGCTAGGAGGAGGGGTGACGGTAGGAGTGCAGGCTGAGTTCGTCCTTATTAATATTTAATGGCCAGGTCTGTACCCTTGAGGTAAGCAGGGAGAGAGGAGCCGCTGACATTGACAGTGAATCCAAACTGGAGTTGCCCTGGCGGTGTCCACCACGCTGCCTCTACCCCCCGCTTGGCCTTCTGGGAGTTGTAGTTTTCTCAGGAATCGCTGCGCGGGCGAGCCGGGAAAGCCCCGCCCGGCCGAACTACAATCCCAGGCGACGCTGGCCGCGGCCCCTCCCGCCCCGGGCGAGTGTGAACTCCCGGCGCCGGGGCAGCCGCGCGGGCGGCTGGCTGGCTGAGCCAGGCACTGCGCGGGGCGCGCGCTCGCGGGACCCAGGCCCGCCACCTCCCCTCTGCCCCCAGGCTCCGCTCTCTCTTCCGAGCCGTGGAAGGACCGGCAGCTGGAGACATGCAGTCGGAGTCGGGGATCGTGCCGGATTTCGAAGTCGGGGAGGAGTTTCACGAGGAGCCCAAAACATATTACGAACTCAAAAGTCAGCCCCTGAAGAGCAGGTGAGTGGTGACAGCTGGAAGGAGGTGCGGCGGGCGGCGGGCGGCGGGCGGCGGGGTACCCTCTCGCCTCCCACCCTGGGGCGTGAAGAGCTGGTTGCCGAGGCTCTGGGACAAGGACCCTGTGCCCTTGCCTCGGGGCAGAGGCGAACTGTTCCCGCAGTTGGGGTCTGCCCCCGCGCGGCGCGCCTCTGGGGGGCCTCCGCCCAAATGCACTTCGGGGGCGTCGTGGGCAGCCCGAGGTGGCCCACCCGGGCGAGGGGACCCTTGGCAGGGGATATGAGCCGCTGAGACCGGGTGGGGGCTGGGGAGCGACCCGGCACCTAGATGGGGGAGGAGGAGTGCGGGGCCGGGCCGCTGGCTGGGTGGGAAGGGGGAAGACAATTTCAAGTAAACCCTTTGCTGAGTAAACCCGTCGGGCTGAGGACTAGGAGAGGAAGAGCCTGGGGGATGTCGAGGGACGACGTTGGAAGCTATTAGCTCGTTTGTTGTCGCCTCTTAGGCATCCGCCCCTCTGAGAAAACCCGCCTCTGGATGCCGCCGGGTGAGGTTTTCCCTGAGTCCCGCCTCTCACCTGCGGGACTGAGCCACTGAAGCGCGGGGGGGCGGAGGCAGAGGGTGGGCGTGTCTCCGCAGCCGGGTTAAAGGACGAGAGCAATAGAGACCCACTGAAATCTGGGCCTTCGCTGGAGGAGAGAGAACCTTGAGACCGGCGGATATTGGGATGCCCCCTACCTGGCAGTGACACGTATTTAATTAGCTAGGGACTTAAAACAACTTTTTAGGCGAGGAATGAAAAATCTCGCTGGTTTGGCGCCCTATATACCTCTGGTGCCTATTTCCTATTCTACCTCCATTCCCACTTTTCTGTCAAATTCTGTCAATCTTGAGCCTTCCAACATTTGCAGTGTTACCAAGAAGGAGGTGGTATGGTCACTTGAAGCTGTGAGAGCAGAGAGGGTTTATTTCCACTCCTCCCAGTTGTGGGGTAAGATAAGATGATAAGACTGGAAGGATCAAGAGTGCTTCTCCACCCACCTCAAACTTCCTGCGGACCCCTCCCTGCGGGTAGGGCCTAAGGGGATGGGCCTGGTTGGCAGGGGGGTCAGGGGGGGTCCAGAAATCAAGGTGAATGAAGATGATGAACTGAGTCTGGAGTGAGGGGCTATTGTCTTTGCTTCTGGGTACAGCGGACTGCTACTTGTCTCTAGTGGAAAGCAAAGCCATGTATGTTACTTTAGGCCACAGAGGTGTCCAAAATTAGGCTCAGGATGGCTATGAATCCTGAATGCAGCACAACAGAAAATCATAAATTTACTTAAAACATTATGAGATTTTTTTTTTTTTTTGTGATAACATGTTGCAGTGTATTTGATGTGTGGCCCAAGACAACTCTTCTTCCATTGTGGCCCAGAGACACCAAAAGGTTGGACACCCCTGCTAGGGCTTTGTCAACACCCTAAATCCAAGTTGGGGAAGAAAGTCTGTAAACAGCACACTCAATGACCATGTTGCTGAAGCAGCCTCTTTGCAGGTGCTAACAGAGATTGTAAGGAAACCTCTGCAGTTAGATGCTTAAAACCAGTCTGTAGTTGGTGGTTTCTCTTCATAATAGCTGTCTTGTGTGTGAGCAGAGATTGTGTGTGCTGGGTATTGGGAGTTTTGAGTAATATTGTGCAAAGGGTATTGTTGGTTTTGCTCATTGGGGCTTTATCTGCACTCAGCTAAAGGGACCAGTGTTTTACTGAGCAGTCTCTGCTTTTGCTTCTGTGAGTTAATGCTTGCATTGCAGAATGAGGGAGTGTGTGTGTGTGTGTGTAGTCCTGAAAGAATTGAATTAACTGGACTCCTTGGAACATTTTTGATGGTAGCTGATACATAACATTAAATGAGTTTGAGGGAGTGAAGAAAATACCATCTGGAATAACCCAATGAATGTTACTTTTCAGAGTTGGAAATAAGTTATTTGCAAAGGTGAATGAATGTCTTGGTAGCTTTCTGGCACGTGTCAGGCTAAGTGCTATTCGGGGGAAGAAATGGCTTCACACAGTGAAACTAGAAACAGGTGTGGGACAGAACCTGTACGGAGAGGAAGGCTAAATTAAAAAAGTTGTCAAACTCTCTGTGGAGCAGACACACGCTCTTTGAAATAAAGAAGTTAAATAAAATCTGTGAATAAATATATGATGTTGGCAAAATTTCCCTATACTGTTTTCCATAGCTATCTTAACATATTATCATCAGCATCTCTTGTGTATCTTTAAAGGGGCCACGTGTTTAGCACCTCCGCATGGCTTTTTGTCTTAAGTCTGATGGGGCACCTCACTTGTTACTAGTCTTTGTTGGAAAAAGTTGAAATCGAAAAGTTAGGACTGCTGTAGCTATTTTGTCTATCAATTGTATTCTTAGCATTGTCTGTTGGAGGTTGAAAATATGTCCAGAATCTGCCCGCTTTTCATCAACTACTCTTCTACCACTTTGGTCCAAGAAATCATCAGCTCTCGCCTGGGTTATTGCAGGAGTCTCTTAACTGGACTCCTGCTTTCTACTATTATTTGCTTTCATGTACTTTCAACACAGCAGCTATGATGTTCCTGTTAAAACGGATTCTCAACGTAGGGGCGATTTTCTCTCCCAAGTCGTTTGGCAGTATCTGGAGACATTTTTGGTCATCACAACAGAAGGGAATCCCCACTGGCATTTAGTAAGCAGAAGCAGTTACCATTCTACAGAGCACGAAGTGAACAGTTATTTGGCTCCCAATTGTTACCACTGAGGTTGAGAAACCCTGTGTTAAACCTGTCACATCATGTCATTCTCTACTCAAAAAACCTCCAGTGGCTCCTAGTTTCAGTAAAACTTGAGAGTCTTCAAATGGCACAGGTGGAAGTCTGCCTGTCAGCTCTGACCTTGTCTCTTGCTGCCACTCTTCTGGCTCTGTCTGCTCCAGCTGGGCTGGTCTCCTTGCTGTTCCAGGAACACTCCAGACCCCTCTACCTCAGGGCCTTTTGTATTGTACTTGCTGGTCCCTCCGCCTGGACAGCCCTTTAACCAGAGAGCCACAGGGCTCACTCCTGCACTAGCTCGAAGTTTCCCTTTAAATGCCATTCCCATCAAACTTACCTTGACCACACTGTTTATAATTCCTAATCCTCCCAACTTCTGTCTTCCTTGCCCTGCTGTGTTTTTCCCATTGTAATTATATTATAATCTATCCTATACTTTTCTGATATGATATGTTTACTATATCTTTCTCAACACTGGACTGCAGGCTCCAAAGGAGCAGTGATTTCTTTCTCTGTTTTGTTTATTGTTGTGTCCCAGAGCCTAGAACAGTTTCTCAACCTTGAGCTATTGACATTTTGAATTGGATAATTCCTTGTTGTGGGGGCTAGCTTGGGCATTGTAGGATCTTTAGCAGCATGTCTGGCCTCTGCCTGCTAGAGGCAGTTGAACCCTTTCCCAAGTTGTGACAACCAGAAATGTTGCCAAGATATTGGCAAGTGTCCATGAGGGGCAGAGCCACTCCTGCTTTGGAACTACTGGCCTAGAACAATGCTGTGCACAATGAGTGTTTGGTTTTTGTTTTGCATTCAACATTGCATTCCTTTTAAAATAGATAACACCAGAATATCTCCCAAGAGTCATTTATATACTTTTTATTTGGGCTAAGCTCAGATAGGCAAGTGTTTCATGAAGAAAAACACGTTTCTTTCCTAAACCAGCCCTGCTGCCCTTAGGAATGTGAAGTTGCTGGATTTAGATGATGGGAACCACATTTCGGTCCTACTCACTGGCAAAAGTGTATGGTAAGAAGACACACACTACAAGAAAAGATTCTAATGAAGAATTATTTGCAGTTTGGTTACCCTAACAGATTTATGAAACCTTTTTGTATTGTGAGAATGTGCTCTGAATGGTGGTGGAAAAGTGCCAAATGTCGTGGGTGAACCCAGAATTCACATGTTAGCACAGTCAGGTCAGGCTATTGAATGAGCTCCTGACAGCCAAGAAACTATGTAGGTCTTTAGGACCTGAAGAAAACATGTTAAAATATGGTAGTATCTTCAGGTTCACGTTTCTTTTGTTTGGTTTACTAAATTCTGTGGGTTTTGTAGCTGCTCATGCCCTTTTCCTGGACAGACTTAAGAATTGGCTCAATCTAATTTCAGTTTCTTCTAAAATTTTTAGTGATGTTTTAGATAAATTCCTGCAAATTAGAAATGGGAAATAAAGTGAGTTTTTGGTTTATAGTGGTAGGACAGGATATGGTAGTGGTTCTTAAATGCTGTTTCATAGAGGTGTGTGAAGTTTTCCTAGGTTTATGGTGAAATGAGAAAGATGAAGACTGTTGTGTCACCTTCAGAGTCATGTGCACATATCTTGATATAAGGTCATTGCCATTTCACAGATTTATTTTTAGATATTCCCTTCTCTCTTCCTATTAAAAAGGCCCTTTTATGACATGATAATCCATTCTTGGAAAAACAAAACTATCAATCTTTTATTGGTTTCTGAAAGTTTTCTTGATTTTTATGGTCTGTCCAACCTGTTGGGAACCAGTAGCATGGAGTTTAACAGCATTGTTTGATGTCACTGTCAGTCCCTAACTAGCTGAGTGACCTTTGGCAGGTTGGATGACCTCCTATTTCACTTTCCTCATCTTGCAAATGGGGCCCGCACCCTTGATCTTAAGAACATTTAACTGTTACCTTGACTGTGGAAAAGTATTAGCATGGAGCCTGGTACATAGTAAGTGCTCAGTGGAAGTTGACAGATGTGCTTCTTGTTACTTTATTACTTAGCAGTGGTTTTGCACTTGTTGACTCTGGTTTTCTTTTCTAAAGCCAGTATTGTTATGCAATAAAATTATCCCAATTTTAGTAAATTCTTTGCTTTCATCCTAATGAGCTGTTCAGACAAATTTTTTTGTATTTTATCTTTTTGTTCCATCCATAATGTTTTTAAGTTGGTTTAAGAAAAGCTGTTGTGCCAGTGCAAACCTAAGATAATAGCTAACACTTATTGAGCATGTATCAGTCACTGTTTAAATGTTTTAACGTGTGTTAACTTAATCTTGCAAAACCTACATGAGGTAATAATAATTAAAAACTAATGACATTTTAATTATAATTTTAGAAACAGGTAATGCTTACATGGTGCTTAACTGCATGCCAGGAATGGTTCTGAATATTTTACTTGTATTAACTCAGTTAATCCTCACTTCTACCTTGGGTGTATTTTTATTATTCTTATTTAATAGAGAAGGAAACTGAGGCATGGAAGGGAAATTGGGGTCAGTTTTGTGAATAGAGGTATTTGAGTTTGGCGGTGAAGGTCAAACAATGATCAAACATATTTCTCTACAACATTAAATAAAATATTAGATGCCTTGGAGGGTATACTCTTAAAATAAACTTCTAGGGTATTTGGTTGCCTTTTAAACTTCCAACCAGAGTCCCAGTTCTTCCTTGTGGTCCATGGGCACCTGGTGGTAGGAAAGACACTGGATGCATGTTAACAGGTTCAGAAGGAGCTGGGCTGGAGCACTGTGCCCCTGGTGTTGCCACTTAACTGCTATGTTTGTGTCTAAGACACTTAATATCTTGGAGTCTCAGTTTCTTTACCTATAAAAGTGGATCAATAGATCTCTCTTCTTAGAGGTGTAGAAGTTTTAAAATTTGAGATAAAATGTGTGAAAGTGCTTTGCAGAGTGCCTAGCACATGCTAGAAGGTAATAACAATTTCTTCTTTTCTATTTTGTCATGATTACAATTTTCCCCTCTGTGTAGCAATATCTAAGCAGTATCTCAAGCAAAACAGATAAAATTGAAGCACCTTACCTGGCAGATGTTCAAATCTTATTATGCAGATTACTTGCATGGTATGATTAGATGGAAAACTTGATTAAAGTAGGATTCTAAGTGTTGGTTTTGTGTGTTATTGGACATTTCCTTTTCCCGAGTATGTCCTTTATAGAAGATGTTTAAGTGTATGTATATATGTGTGTTTAATCCCCTTTGAGCTGTGCAGTAAAGTTTGCACAGGCTGATGTTTATATCTGCTCCAGTTGTGCAAGAAGTGGAAAATATTCTTTTTTTAGAACAGGTCACATGTGCTTACTGTCAGGAATAGGACCTCAGTGTAAAAAAATGTATCTTGGGACAAATCAAAGTTACTAAATTTCTCTCTCCAACTGCTTTGTTTCAGAACTGGCAGTATTAGGATAAATAATAGGGAAAAAAATCCTTGGTTAAATTTCTTTTTGGTAATTTTTTAAGGACAATAAGCAAGAGTTTCATTTGTTTTTTGTGTGTATGGTTTAAGTATAAAGTATACTTTGCTGTTTGATTTGATTCATCGAAGTAAATTATAAAAATATGTTTGACTGAACTCCAAGTATGAATGAATTATTTGGAGAAAATCTAGAAGATGGGTCAAAGATAGCAAACACAGTCACCACATGCTTTTGATATTGTAAAGACAACTGTGCAGTTTGCAAGAGGTTTTGTGAGTGCGGTGAACATTGTGTACTCTAGGGCAAGGAGTGACACTGTTGTGATGTTAGCATTGGGGGTCTCTCAGGAAAGTCTCACACCCACTTGCTTTCTGTTCCTGAAGATTTGGGGAGGATTTGGGAAACTAGGCTCTGCCTTTCTCTGGGGTAGATCCGAAACATTGCTTCCTGATTTCTTTGCTACATCTTTCCCTCCTGCGGCTTTTCATGCATGCCATAAGGAATAAAGAAGACATCTTTGGAGTGCTTACACAAGACAGCTGTCCTGAGATTCAGAACGATGGGGCTTTTCTCTTCTGTAGCCATCATTTCTGGAGCTTCTTGAGTGTTGTGTGCTTTGCTGAGTATGGACAGATGGTAGCTCATTGGTTAGTGTTGAACCAGAGTGGGCCAACAGGGGTGCAGTACTTTGGGGAGTTAATGAGATAATGGCGAAAGACCCCTAGGGAAGTCAGTGAAACCTCAAAATCATGAGGACCCTATTGTGCTTTTCAGGACACTTCTAAAACATCACTCAATCAATTTAAGCAGAGGCAGTGTAATTTTGGGGTCAGCAGGACCAGTTTGTTTGTTTCTCTTCTTTTTCTTCCCTTCCCCCTTGCTCTTTCCTTACAACAATTTAAGTGCGTATAGCTGTCAGGCTCTGTGCTAGCCATCAGGAATCAAATGTAGAACTGGGTAGGTGAGGTTCCTGCTAGCATCCCTGCTTCTATCTTGGAAGTGGTGATGCAGTTAATCAACCAAATAGATGAAGAAGATAATTTTTGGTGCTATGAAAATTAAATACATGTTATTGATAGAGTGTGACTAGGAAAGAAGGGGGCTTTATTAGATTGGATCATTAGGAATGAGCTCAGGAGGAAGTGATTTTGAGGCAAGACCTGAATCTCTAAAATAAATGTGCAAATCTTGGCACTACCACTCACTAACTGTGTGACTTTGGACAAGTTACCCAACCTCTCTGAACCTTAGTTCCCTCTTTTGTAAAATGGGGCAATAGCTCCCTTGCAGGGCTGTTATGAAGATAAAAGGTAATGCATGGAAAGCAGCTAATCTTGTAGGTGCTCAGGAAGATGCATAGGACTGGTTCATGGTAATACTATTTTACTATTATAATTTTCAATCCATGGTTGGGAGTCCTCAGATGCAGAGGGCCAACTCTAGTTATACATTTATTTTTGACTGTGTGGGATGAGAGGGGTCAGCACCCCTTACCCCTACACTGTCAATTGTGTTTGAATAGTGGAGAAAGAAATGCAGACATTAATTTTCTCTGTAATTGTTTATAACTTGGTCTTAAGTGTTTTCCTAATGTTAAGTGAGTCAGAGATTTGTGCTTGTCTAGATTAAAAGTAGAGATGGGTCTTGTTTCTTTTACGATCTTTTCTTCCCTCTGGGATCATCTTACTTGAGTTGTCCCCTAGTTCTTCTCACTGTTGTGCATTGAGATCACTCATGTCTGACCACTCTTCCCTTATGTTTAGCCTAGGTATGGTTTTTGGCAGGTTTTTGAGTCACTTTTTGGTATAAAGGAGATGTCTAAGTAACCTAGGATTAAAAAGTAAAGCCTAAGGTTGATTTAACAAAATATACACGCATACCACAAATGAGTAACTCATGTAGAACTCCTGACTCCCGATCCTGTGTTTTGTCTTCTGCATCATGCCTCCTGAGTATGCTGTTGTGAAAATGTCAGTGTTGGTGCAGAAATGAAAAAGAAGCCTCTTCTCCCATACACTACTTCAAACTTTCCTCAAAGTTGAGATCCACAACCAATGGGGTGTTTTCAAGTCAACTATTTAAAAAAAAAAAAAGTCTTCAAACATTTTAATTTCAGTAGCTGTGTTCTTTAGTTAAAGTATTCATGGAGTGGTAACTTTCAAAAGGAAAAATCCTGGGTCATGTGGAAGCAAATATTTAAAATTCAAGTCTAGTGAGTTATGGGCCTAGGGAAGGTACTGGGAAGATCCTTTTCTAGAAGAAAATTGTGGGTTATTGAGCAATTTCTGAGGAAGGCATCTGTGGTCTTTGTCCTCCCACTCCACCCCTTCCCCAAAGTGGGATAACTTGCTGAATCACTCCCATGTATTCCCCTATTTTCCCTAAGGTCAAGGGCTAGTGGCAAAAGTGGTCCTCCCCACTGACAGAATATGCACAACTTGTGTTTTAGAACATGTTCCTTTTGGGAAGCTTACCTGGCTTCCATGGGAAGAAGATTTGAGGCAGAGAAGATTCATTTAGCCTGATGGCAGAGGTTATGTACGGGATAATGAACCAACCGGCAGATAGGAATGCTATCTTGTCTTCAGTACTTTTACTATAATATGTTCCCAAATACTAATTGGTTCTAAAAAGCATGTGTTTCAAAACATACCTTTTATTTTTATAGCTGGAATTTTGAAACTTGGTAAAAGGAAAAGCACATAGAAGTTCTAAAGGTAATTTTCATACAGTTTATCTGGGGACTGCCATGAGATATGGCTGCACTGTTCCTCTTGTGTGTCTGTGCCACGTAGCAGAGAGAGTACTCAAACTGAGTCATGAACAGAACAGGTACTCAGATACTATAACAGTCCTTCTCCACCAAAAGGACTGGCCATATTTTTGTTTGCCTTTTGAACATTTGAAGTTTTTCAACAAAAGATGGAAAGATAGCTTTGCAATGTTGTAGTACTGAACCCGCATAACAGCATCATCTAAATTTAGAACATTGGCACCTCAGCCAGCGGAATCCTTTCCAATGAATTTATAATGCTTTTTGGCAGAGAATGAGAATGAATAAACATTATCATAATATTGGCCAGTTAGGGTCATTTACTGTTAAGGAATACAATGGTACCAGCTATGCATTCTTGAAAAAATTCTATTTATTTTTTAAAGGGAGAGTTTACAGTAGCTTATATAAAATAGTCCCTGAAAATATAAACAACTGGCGTGATTCCTGGTTACATTAGAAATAAAAGTTTGCCCACTTGTGCAAGGAAGTATGATTGCAGTAGCTCATGGGAGACGGGTGCTGGTTAGTGGTGTATTGGGCAATCACTGTGCAGACTTTCTGGAACCACCACACCTTGTATCATTTTAGCATGGTCATTTGTCCACTGGTCTTTACGTAGATAAACATTAGTAATGCTTTAGGTAGATAAATGCTGGATGTGTAAATGTGAAATGATGGGATCGTGGAATGCAATTCTAATGACACTCATTATATATGGTAGCTTCAGATCTTTGTTGATGCGGAAGTGAATGAGAAGGTGTGATAGTACTTGTGTGGTTGTACTATCACAGTCACTAATATTTAACGGCAGGGGGCTGAATGACAAGGACCATTAATTGGGGTTTACTTTGGAGTCAGTTATATCGAATGCCACTGTGCTGTCCTAGCTTGTGCCTCTTCCTCACTCTTGGGCTCATATACCTGACATCTTTCTAGAGTGACAGGTATCACTTTTGTGCAAACTCTAGTGGCAAGGACCAATCTTATGTCTACATCTGGATGCAGGGGTAGGACCTGGGAAATTGAGACCCTAGCCGAGCAGCAACACCTCCACTTTAGAAAAGAGAACACATTTTTGGTGGATAGCAAGGCACCATTGCAATGGTCTTAGTAGTTGTAGTGTTTTCCCCTCTGGATCAAGTCATGCCTATCCTTGGAAGGCCTAGTTAGGCCTATTCTTGAACTTTTCTGTTATTTTACCAATAAATTCCTTTCCTGAGTAAACGTGGTTAATTTGGATTTTCTGCCACCTGAATGGGGACTGCCTGAGCTTATACATTGTCTGTATCCCACCTCTGTGTAATGCTTCCTGTTCCAAGTTCATTGATTAAAATCATCACCCCGCTTTCCAACAACACATTCACTGTCATCACACCGCTTTAGTGCAATGGTTTTCAAAGTGTTGCCCTCAGACCAGCAACATCAGCATCACTCAGAAACTTTTTGGAAATGTACATTCTCATAACTACCCTATATATCCTGGAAGCAGAAACTGTTAGAGGTGGATCCCAGCAGCCTGTGTTTTAACAAGCCCCCCAGGAGATGCTGATGCACACTGAAGATTGAGATCTATCACCCTGCTGCTTTGACTACAAATCCTATGTCTCCATATTGAATTATCCTTGTATTACTATTCTAGCATGGAAAATTCCCTGGATTAGAATACATTTAGTAAAAAATGGGGTGTTGTTTGTTATGGTCAGGCCTGAGGTAATCATTGACAATTATTCCTTACTGATTAAAACAAAAAGGAGAATCCTTTCTAGAAAGTTAGCCCTCAGTTTGACATTAGTGAAACAAGTAGGGTTCTTGTTGCCCAAATGTGGTCTCTGAGTGATTTAGAGTTAAAGTAATTTAAATCTCACAAGAGGATTTTAGTTTAATCTAGACTCAAAACTTGTGAAACTTGAAGCATACTATAGTCACTTGACTGAAAGATTTGGTTGAGAAACAGGGTGATGGTGGTTTTAAGCTTGCCCACATGACCAAATTTGTTTTTCACAAAACTTGTGCTGAATAAAACTTGAAATACGACTGTCAGCCTGTTTTCCCATCTTAATGAATTCCAGACAGTTTGTAGAGTGTGGGAGCTTCCAAAACAGAGGGGGCAGAATGACTGAGCAGCCAGCATCTGTTTTGTCACATGTAGAGGTGAGCTGACAGAACAGGCTGGTCACTTCTCTGACAGAGTGGGACAGCCAGATTATGTGAGGGAAGGGAAAGACCAGTGTGTGTCGGACAGATGGAGCCTATAGAAAAAAAAGCTCTGGACTTTTTACTCACTAAGAGATTCAACTACTCTTATGATAAATCCACTGAGATCCAAGTACCCAAGCATTTTTCTTTTCCTACATGTTCACCTTCTCCAGAGAAAAAGTCCTGATACTTTTTTTTAAACAGAATCTGTACTTACCGAAAATGAGTTAAGAGCTCTAACCAGTCCAATCAGTCTATAAAGTTCTGGGTTTTAGTTTTGGGTAGGAAGGATTTTTAACTTAAATTCCGATTTGACTGCCTACTAGCTTTTTTATTTTTGGGCAGGTTATTTTTGTAGCCTTTGTTTCAACACAGGGCTAAGTGGAGCTCCTGGATAATAATAAGGTTTCAGCCGTAGAGTGTGCTGATTAAAGCAGTAAGTGGTAAAGTGCTCAGCACCGAGCCTGGCTCTCAGTCAGTGCTCGTAACTGCGTCCCTCACTCTGGTTCCCTGTGTATACACAGCATCAGCAGGGTTTTTGACTTGAAATGCATTTTTACAATACTTTTAGACATTTGGATAAAGAGAAGTCAGCTCAAAGGCAAGCAGCAGGGAAAGAGAAGTTTCCACAGAAGAGAAGGGGGTGTGGGGATGGAATAATCCTGAAATTGGACAGTCGTCATTAGGATCTTTGGGAGGGATGCAGGTCAAGTAGTGCTGACCTGTGGGGTGCCTACGGGAGGTTTCTAAGATGGCACGTGCTATTTTCATTCAGGTGGTATTACTTTTGTTGCCAGAACAGTCTTTGTCCTTATCAACGTTTCCTTTCATCATAATTACAGACTATAGCTAGGAAGAGGAATAAATAATAGGATGCATGACTGGGTTTCACAACACTGCACACTGTAGCAGTTGAGTTCTGTTGCTGCCTGCACACAGGAATGTCATTCCTAACTGTCATGTTTCAGCTGAGCATTTAACCTGGCAGCCTCTTTATATAGTTATGTTTATCCAGTAAAAGTCACAGTACTTATATTCTTGAGTCTTAAAATCTTTGTATCTTTCACTCTTCTAGGGTTTTTCTCTTCCAGTATAGCTATTTTAAAGACTAGTACCTAAGTTTTAATTCACACCAATACAATTGCTTGCTTTTCTTTTTTTTCAATTTTGTTGAGGTGTAATTGACAAATATGAATTGTATATATATTTAAGGTGTATAACTAGTTTTGGTATATATATATATATATATATATATATATATATATATATATATATACACACACAATTGTGAAATGATCGCCACAAGAAGGTAGCTTGCTTTTCTTGATTGTCAGAAAGTTTCTCCCTAAACTTGTGGTTAAAAGAGTCACTGGAAAGCACAAGGGGATTAGCCCAAATGGTAACCACCTTTCTCAGGAGGAAAGTGCCCAGTATATCACACACAAGTGGACGCCTTAATCAGTTACAGATTCATTGTGTTACACGGGTAACTAGAGCAACTGCCTCACAGGATTGCTGTGAAGGTTCAGTGTGAAGGCTCAGAGATGCTGCTGGTGGCTGCCATACCTGCCAGTCTACCCTACCTGCCCATCCTAGCCTGGTGCTGTGCCCACCTGCTGCTCATGGTTCGGTGCTGCCAGACTTTAGGGGTTTACATGAGAATCAAAGTGGTTCATCTGTGTATGCACTGTTATTATTTTGTCACTGATAAGTAAGTAGATACAATTTGATTCTCTAGAGCTGAAAAACACTCAGGCATATAGTCACTTCTCAAATGCTTGGGATATGGGCAGCATGTTTCCAAGCCTGGACCAGCACTGGAGGAGTTCTCCAGCTGTCATCTGCTCTGTGCAGAGGAATGGGAACAAATTTCATTACCAATCAATGGGAGACATCTTCTGCCAGAATCCACACATAACAATCATACAAACACAAGGCAGTGCTTTTCAGAGTTTTTGCTGCCATTCTCTGTGTTGTCACAACTTACTGAAACTTGACTTTGCTAAATAGTTCCTATCTTGAGTTTATAAAGAAATCGGAGAAAATGACAGGTTTTCTCTATGTGATTGAAACACACACATACCAAATCAAAAGACACGTCGAGTTAGGTGCCTTAGAGTGAGAGCAAGAATGCTTGGAGAATTAATGAGCACAGGAGAACATGAATGGGGGTCTGAAATGGACAGTCAGATGGGCTTCTGAACTCTGCTTTGCAGTGAGAAAACAGGATGAGTCAGCTGTGTAGGTGAGAGTTAAGAGTTCAGACAGCTATAACTAGAGGATGAGGAAATGGATAAGACAGTTTGGGAAGTTTTCAGAATAGATTTACTTCTTGGGTATATAAATTGGTGGACATTAAGAGAGCTGACTCTTACTTTTTCAGAGTCATGGTTTGGGAATTATTTGTAAGGTCCTTGGGCATTTTTTCCTTGCCCATGAGGTAAAATGATATTCAGAAAATATTTATTGGACTTACTGTGATTTTGACTTCTCTGAGCAGTTGGGAGGTAATATGTGCAAAAAAGGTTCAACTCTAAACCACTGTCAGCAAATGGGTGGCTGTGGGAGGGTGACACGGAACCCAGATCAGACCATCAGCAGCTTGGTGGTCACATTACCTACCCTGCAAAATAAATATTATTTATTTATTGAGAGTAATATGTTATTTAAACCAATGCATCCAACAAATTACCAATTCAAAATGTAATCAATATACATTTTTATTGAGGTATAATTAATGTATAAAATTATGTTACTTTCAGGTGTACAGCATAATGATTCGATATTTGTCCATGTTGTAAAGTGATCACCACAGTAAGTCTAGTTAACATCCATCACCACACATAGTTATAAGAAGTTGTGATGAGAACTCTCATAGCAACTTTCAAATACACAGTAGAGCATTATTAACTATGGTCAGCATGCTGTCTGTTATTCCCCATGACTTATTTATTTATAACTGGAAATTTGTACCTTTTGACCCCTTCACCCATTTTACCCTCTCCCAACCCCTACTTCTGGCAACCACCAATCTGTTCTCTGTATCAATGATCTTGTTTATTTTATCTTTTCTTTTTAGATTCTACATATAAGGGAGGTCATATGTAAGAGATATATTTTAGACTTATATTCACTAATGACAGCATTTAGTTGTCAGTTAATTTGAAGCCCTTATTTAAAAACTAATGTGTATTTTAAGGAAATCATGCATCTTTTTCCTATAAATAGGCTGGTAGGTGATACTTGTTTTAATGTCTCTCAGTCCTCACTTGAAGGAGGCCCCACAGGACAAGGGAGTATGTTAGTTCACTGGGCATCTCCAGGATCTAGGATAGTGAGTGTCCAGTAAATATTTCCTGGATAAAGAATAACCAAAATGGATGAACTGTTGTTTCTGGTGTGCTAGCAGGGATCAGTAACTTTTGGTAGCTCTGGTAAACTCTATCAGGATAAAGTAAAAAACCATCTTTGTTTTTTTATTAGCAATGGACCCTTGTTAAGGTTTTCTGAACCTCTGTTTTCTCACCTTAAATATGGGGGTAAAAGGATTTCCTTCTTGGAGTAGCTGTGAAGGTTTTGGAAGACAATGTGTAACACTGCTGGTGTATGTAAGTGCTGAGTCCATTAGGTTAGTAGGGGCAGTGGTTGTTGTTACTACTATTGGTTCTAAGAGATGAAATGAAAATATGCTTTGTTCTCATGATTTGTGGTAGTTATGTTTTATAGAGTTACCATGAACATTTAATTTGGGAATACTGAACAGTTGCCCCAGGGGAGATAAGAGGGTTATGTTCCTGTGAGCCCGTGGTCACATTTTTGTCAGTCATTTGATACATAACCTTGCCTTTCTGGTTAAAGATGTTTTATTTAAGATTCATTAACAATCAACTCACTGCCAACAGTACTGTGTCATGTCTGAAGGAAGCTTATCTGACACCTGTATGTTCTCTGTAAGGTATGTCACAGCCTTTTTGTGCTGAGGACCCCTGCCTGGATAGCACTTCAGCACTAGGCTTGGGGGTCATGTTAAACAGTGAAGTCATCAACAGAAAGCATACTTGTTTACTATATAAGAGTGGAAACAAGAAGGCAGAATGTTGTTTCTTCCTTTGACCTTAGGAATGCATGCATTGGGTGACTCAGATTTTTCACCTCTTTGTTCACAAATGACTGCAAATATGCTGCAGTATTGATTTTGGGGTTACAAATAAATTTTAGCAATAGGTGAATTTGCAAATAAGGAATCCATGAGTAATGAGGGTTGGCTATTAAAAATTTTCTGCCCTGGCTAGTGTGGCTTGGTTGGTTGGAACTTCATTCTGTAACTGAAAGGTTGTGGCTCTGATTCCTGGTCAGGGCATATACCTAGGTTGTGGGTTTGATCCCTGGTCCAGGCAATCCCCAGTCTGGGTGCCTATAGAAAGCAGCCAGTCGATGCTTCTCTCTCGCATTGATGTTTATCTGCCTTCCTTTTTCTTTAAGAGCAATGAAAAAATGTCCTTGCGTGAGGATAAAAAAAAAAATTTTTTTTCTTGGATCTATCTGTCTTTCTAGTAATTCTTTCTCTGAGCTAGAAAATATACTCACTGGGGAAAACATTTTAAAACGCTGTCTGCCCCAACACTGTTGTGGATTATACATGAGGCCACATTCATAAATCTTTACCAGGCATCTGATCTTCCATTTACTAGTTTATTTGCCAATAAGAATGGCCCATCACTTACAGATTGTTAAAGTTAAGTGGGACTGTTCTGATATGTTACTCTTTATTTTGCTGAAATTTCTGCTGTTCTTTAGGAAGGTGGAGTGTAAGAATGGGACCTGGGAAAAGAGCAGAGAGAAATTATGGGGGCTGTTGTTGGAGAACCCTGCAGAAAGCAGTAGGATGGCTGAGAAATTCAGCTATAGGAAGTTTTTGAAGTAGCCAGGCTCAGCTTACTCATGACTTAGAAGATAAAGATAATCATTTTGACTTCTCAGTGTATTGGGAATTAGCATATTATAATTATTGGCATAGTTATTATTGTAAATTTTAATCAAGTACTTGTTGGGAGGAGTACTTGGAATTCATTTAGGAAGTAAGGAAGAAAAAGATGAAGAGTTGAGGGGAGTGAGAGAGACATACAGACAGACAGACAGACATCAGTTTGAGAGAAAAGCAATGATTGGTTGTTCTCCCATATGTGCCCTGATGGGATTGAACCCACAACCTAGGTATGTTCCCTGAGAAGGAATTGAACCTGCAATCTTTTGGTGTACAGGACGGTGCTCCAATCAACTGAGCCACCCGGCCAGGGCAGTCCAGTAGTTTTGAGTTGCATAACAGATCATACAAAGAAACACAAACAGCAATAATAACAGCATCATCTAGCATTGTTAAAGCCCTTACTACAGGCTATATCTTATGTTAGTGTTTTAATCCCGTGTACATTTAGGAAACAAACTCACTGGGGTTAAAGTAATGAACGTTGCATGTCACTGGAGTTAACATATCAAAAGTTGCACCTTTTTGTGTCTTGCATCTGTAGCCTGCCTTCTGCATTTTGTACTGCAACCTTGTGTATTACAAAAAAAAATGGCTTATTTGGTCTGTATGTGTGTATGCATCTGTATATTTTTATCTATCTATCTGTCTTGGTCCTGGGATAAGAAAGGTATGTATGTAAATTTTTTTCAGATTTTTCCTGTATTAGAATAGTCGAGAAGCTGAAAAAGCAGAAATGAATAATTCAGATCTAGTTGAATTGCAAACATGTTAAGGTACCTACTACTGTCTACCAGGTACTGTGTTAAACATTTCAAATGTTTTATATAATTTAATTCTCACATGAGGCAGGTAGGATCCCATTTTATAAATAAAGAAACTGAGGCTTAGCCATCGTAAGTCACTTGTCTGAAATCATTCAAAGAAGGGAAGAACCAAGACTTAAATTAAGGACTGTCTGACTTCAAAGCTCACCCTCTTGTTTACCCTGCTGTGGTGGCTACAGCGTATATTGGGGTACCTG
The DNA here is from genome assembly GCA_007922815.1 of Macrotus californicus. Classification (NCBI taxonomy): domain Eukaryota; kingdom Metazoa; phylum Chordata; class Mammalia; order Chiroptera; family Phyllostomidae; genus Macrotus; species Macrotus californicus. The sequence goes on from VMDR010008003.1 coordinate 34,291, forward strand.
GTGAGTCAGGATATAAAGTGAATAGGGGTGACAACCTCCTGTTGATTTTGGAATAGAAAGAGGATTAGTTTTCTGATAAAGTAAAGACAAGAGAGTCTGGGTGTGGTTGAGCATCTGAGTCCAAGATAAATACATCTATTAAAGGTGCTTAGCATGTTTGGCTCATAGTCCTTTGTTTTCAAAGCTCTTTCTGAAGAAGGAAAGGAGATAATGCTGTGAACTCCAGGTGAGGTAGCAAAAGATGAGCTGATGGATACTAATCATTCAAAAGGGTGTGGTGTGTAAATTGTAGATTTCCCTCATTCCTCATTAAAGATCTTTGGATGTTCCTAGTTAATAATATCAAGAAGTCTTACCTATTAAACCCATCCTTCTGTCTACCACTGAACACATAGCTCCTAACATCTTGATGTTTTCCACTTCTCTCTCTTTCATCCCTAACCTGACTTGTTAATTGCTTTTCCTGTGTGTCTTCACAAAGTTGTGGCCCGTCTGTTCCATTTTGGACTGTTTATGCTTGAATGCCAAAGGTCTTGAAACATCATAATGTTGTGTAATGAACATAGCTTCTGCCTTGACATGTGTGTGTTAAGAGCATTAGTCATTGCAAAGCATTGAGTTAAATATTTTCATTAAAAGGATATAATGATCTAATAGAGAGGAAAAAATTATAAAACTACTTGGTGAAGGCTTTAATGAAGTGGGTTCCTTCAGTGACATGTTAGAGATTCACAGAATGAATGTAAAAGCATTCTCTTTATTAGTGGGAGAAGAGAAAGATCAACAGTTAAACCACTTAATTCTCATACGTACAAAGAAAAGTGTAAATCACCTGAATTTTCAGTGCTTCTGGACTACCTCGTATGTATCTTTAACTACTGTGAGATATGTTGGAGATTTCCATGAGATACTATCAATAGGGACTCCTGGGCTGCATCTTGTCAGAAAGCCCTCAGCCTTGTAACAGTCTCTGTTTTGGCAAGCCATCCGGATCTTTTCTGAGCGAAGGAGATGGGTCTTTACCTGCGGAGTTGATTTTACGAAGAGTTTTGGTCAGCATCAGTCATGATGAAACTATGTGCCTGCTGCCCTGGTTTATCTCTGTAGACATTCCCCATGGCAGAAGATTGGATCCTCAAATCTCCACATCTCAGGCATTTCAGGATGTTAGAGGTACAGTGCTTTGCTTCTTGCTGGGGAGTGTAGGTACTGGTATTCTCTGGTGGGATATTGTCTAAATGAATGTGCAACAAGCTGATGTGGTGACTAGTTTCCTAGGGTTGGAGGTTTAAAGTGCAGTCACCAGGTACTCTTCTCTTTGCCCTGCCAGCCATCTTCAGTTGTGCAGTAAACAGGTCCTGAGCTGAATATCTTTTCTCTACCAGAGAGCTTACAAACAAGGAAGTTGCTTTAATGCCTGAATAGAAGGCATAAACTGCATCTATGTGCTGTGAAAATTTCTCAGCAGACGGGATATTTTCAAAGGCTGTTCAAGTCAAAATATATCACTGATAGGAAAATCTTTCTTCTACAATACTATACCTTATACAGAATGACACTTATTTTCCTGATCAAGTTAGGAATGTATGATATCGGGGGATTGGAGGGTGTAGAGAGATATGTTTTGATCAGATTTCCTGTGGTGATATTTCTAGGAGAATTACTGATCTCTAGTCCTCATACTGTGATTTTGAATTTATTTGCCATCATTATTAACTGCATCTGGGGATAAGTAGGTAGTTTTGAATGGGAGCCAGGTAACCTGTTGATGTAAGGTCTGTTTTACTTTTTATGATTCCTGTCATGGGCCCCTCCCTCCTTCCTGGCCCAATTCCAGGTTGTTTTCAGTAGGTAGCAATTACTCGTTTGTTAAAGAAGCTGGCTCCTGCTGCCAAGGAGTCTATTAATTATCACTCAATCTCTAATTTAGCTTTCCTGGTGTTGAGAGAAGGTGCATGTAAGCGTGTGGCAGAGCAACTGCAATGGCATCTTTGTAATAGTCTCCTTTCTGTGACTACTCAGTGGGCTTGATGTTCAGTCAAAGGGCCACGGTGGTCCTGGTGAGTGTTTTCAACGCTTTTTTGTGGGTTGTTTTGTTCAGTTAAGTGTGGTGTGGTTTTCTTCTCCCTTTGACCTAAGTAAAAGCTAATAGGTCGCATTTATGTTGGGAATTCAGACATATTCCTGGTCCATCTCAGAACTTAAATAGGACACCTTCAAACTACTTTACTGGGTTTTCCCAAGAACTAATTGTCTCTTTCTGGGAAAAGGAGACCATAGACTTGACTCTATGCCTGTCTTCAAGAAGGTAAAGCAAATGATAACTATAGTAGCTTAGTTTATAGCTTATTGTACAGCAGATTTTTTTTTTTAAAGAGGGACCGCCTTTATATCATATTGAATCTTTGGTTCTTGTTCACAAATGGCTAGATCGCCTTCTGTTTTCAGAAATGTTCACTGTTTCAATGAACATATTTTTCAGAGGTTCTACTGGATCATTTGATTAGGTTTGGAGTGCTTATGCTTCCTTTTCTACTTTTTGTTATTTTTTGGCAGTGTTGGTGTTCAAAGCTGTAGAAGTGATTCATTGCAAAGTGAATTCATTTTCCACATTTTCACATGCGTTTCCCAGGTGCCCTAACGTTTCTTCCTCATGTGATTTGCAGTTGTGTTCTGTCATTTTTGCTGGATCAAATATAAATGCTGATGTCATTGAATTTCTTCAATTACAGCTGGAGGGGATTAACAGAAATTGTAAGAGAACACCACTTCCTTATTTTGCTGTTTTTCTGGACTGATTATTGTCCTTTCAAGTCCTGTAGGAGGATGAAGATTTGGGAGTTCTCTGTCTTTAAGTTAAAACAGCAGTTTTTGTTTTCCTTTTTCTGTTAGTGTTATTCTTCAAAAATAATTTCATATTCAGGATGCTACTCTAATGTGCCCCTTTATAACCCTAGAAAGACTTACAACATCGGTTGTATTCTGTCCTGGGTGAAGGGTTTTGAATACTTCCCTTAAATAAGTTTCCTTATATAGAATATTTTTACTTAAGTCTTTCGCCAACTCCAAGCTGTTACTGGTATTAGGTAAAGGGTTGTGATTCATCATTATTTTTTCCAGAGCCTTTTGTTCTTTAAGGAATGCCTAGCTCTGTCCCTATTGTTTTCTTGTTTAGAATCTGAGTGTTCTTTGTGATACATCTGATTGCTTGACACCTTCAAACATCCAGCTCTTGTTTTAGCAGTTGGAACCTGGGTCTCAGGCTTTCTTGTCGCTCTTTTTCTGGTTTGAGTGATGGCTCCCTGAACCTGTTCTGGGGAGTTCTCTGGGCTTCTGGGCCAGACCTCTGAGGCCACCTGGAAGTGTGCATAAACGGTGGCTGAACATGCACGGGTGGTATTGATCGAGTTGCAGTCCTGTGGAAACAGAAATAGAAAGGTTCAGCATTTGCACTTTCCTCTGGTGGTGTTTTTGCTTATTTTGTGTATTTGGAAAAGGCAGCTGAATGCAAACTGCTGACTTACTGTTTTCCCTGGAATGGAAACCATTTGGATTATTTCAATGAGTTTTAGCTAAGATTTGTTTGTTCACAGTATTAGTTTTGTTTTCTGGTATCCTGTTTAGAATAGGACTATAATGTGTCTTTTTTCTCTGTGGAATTAAGTACTACTTGGAGCCTTGAGATTTTGCAAACCATGAATTTGAAATATCACATATTTACTCCAGAGTCAAAATGGAAAACTCTTTAGTGAGATTATAGATACATAAATATTTCCATTAGGGGTAAATTACTGTCTTTGAAAAAACTTTTTTTATTTGGCTAAATTATCTAAGATTTCAGAGCAGTCTCTTTTCCTGGT
>VMDR010008004.1:7020-38210 GCA_007922815.1 Macrotus californicus
TTTTTTTTTTTGTCTTGTCACGCCTGTTATGTAGTAAGGGGCGGAGCCTTAGGTGTTCACCAGGTTCAGCACTGTGTCACTGTATGTGGGGGAGGGGTCTGAGAGGGTACAATGCCACTTCGCTCTCTGCCGGTTTTCAGTCACTTCCCCCACTACCCACAATCAAATCGGGCCCTTGTGGTGCTGATTCCCGGGTGGGTGGGTTTGTGTATGTTCTAGAACCCTGTGGGTCTCTCCAACGAACTCTCCTGTGAGGCTGGGAGTTTCTCCCGCTGCTGCCTCAACCCCCACAGGTGTTTTCAATCAGAGGTTTGAGGCTTTATTTCCACGTGCGCGCGTGTGCGGGACTCCGGGTTGCGTGGTCTGTCTCTCTCCCTAGTTATTCCTCCCAGTTTATCTGCACTCGAATGTGGGACCTCTGAGTCCACCAGCCGCCGCTTCACCCAGTCCACCAGCCGCCGCCTTGCCTAGAGTCCTCTCTGCCCAGCTGCCCGTCTCCACCCCTCCTACCGGTACAGGTGAGTGTTTCTTCTTTAACTTCTTGGTTGTTGGACTTCCATACAGTTCGATTTTCTGTCAGTTCTGGTTGTTTTTTGTTTTGAAATTTGTTGTTGTCCTTCTTTTGGTTGTGCGAGGAGGCACAGTGTGTCTACCTACGCCTCCATCTTGGCTGGAAGTCTCCCAAATCATTGATTTTAATTCCAAACTCATCTCCTCCATGGTTGGTTCCCTGGAGATTTTTCTTTATTTCACTTAGTGTAACCTTCATTTCTTTCTGGGTCTTTTTTTATGTTGTTGCTGTACTCAGGGAGTTCTTTGAGCATACTGATCACCAGTGTTTTCAACTCTGCATCTGATAGGTTGGCTATCCCCTTTTCATTTAGTTCTTTTTCTGGGGTTTTGTTCTGTTCTTTCATCTGGGCCCTATTTCATTGTCTCCTCGATTTGGCAGCTTCCCTCTGCTTCTCTGTGTATTAGAAAGAGCTGCTTTGACTTCCTGTCTTAGTAGCGTGGCCTGCTGTAGAAAGGGCACCTGTAAATTATGTGGGGGGAGGCTGCTTTATTGTTTTGTGGCTCTGTGTGGGGGAACGGCTTGGAGAGCGGACAGTGTTGCTGCCTAGCTTCTAGAGGTTTGTCTGGCACTCACCTTGTGTGACTTGTGTTCCTCCAGCTGTTGCCCTGGTGCTGAATTCTAGAGGGGGTGGGTCTGCGTACGTTTTAAGTCTGTGCGGGCCCTTTAAGCAGAGTCTCCTGAAAATCCAGCAGTTTCTTCTACCGCTCCAACTCCCACTGGTTTTTACAGCCAGAAGTTACGGAGATTCACTTTTTTAGTGTGGGAAACCTGGGCTGTGTGGTCTGGCTTGGGACTGGAATCATTTGCTCCCAGGGTATCCCTCCCGATTTTTATCCACCACACGTGAATGTGCTTCTGCCTGTTCCACAGCTGCTGCCTCACTGTGCCACACTTAGCCTCTGTGCCTCTCCGCCCCTCTCCACGCCTCCTACCTGTCTGGGTGAATGTGGCTTCTTTAAATCCTTGGTTTCAGACTTCCATACAGCTTGAATTTCTGACTGTTCCAGGTGTTATTTGTTTTAATGTCTAGTTGTCATTCTTTCTGTGGTTGCATGGGGAGGTGAAGTTTGTTTACGTATGCCTCCACCTTGACTAGAAGTCCCTTTTTTTTTTAAGGTTATGACCAAACTAGTGGATGTGAAGTGCTAACTCATTGTGCTTTTGTCTTGCATTTCTCAATGCCTGATAATGTTGAACATCCGCAACTGGTGCTTTTAATCTCTCTGCTCTAATGTCTCTCAGGAGTGGGGGTTGAATACCTTGAGTGGGATTACTTTGTTACTGGTAGGTAGAAGCCATAATGGGCAAGAACTTTTCAAGCCTCACAAATGAATCATGGAAGTCTTCTGAAATCTACAGTGAGCCTTCTTCCTGTTACAGTGCCTGAGCTTTCTCATGGCCAAGCCATGCCACACGCCAGCAGATGAAACGGAAGCAGAGATAATTCACCCAGGGAGTAGCTCTATTTTGCCTTTTATTTTTTTAAACCTGCAACATCTGAGATTCTGTTCTATCTTCCTGCCCAACAAAAAGCAAATCACCCTGGGATTAAAAACACCTGCCCTTTCACTTATTGTAGCGTTTCTCCATTGTATTTTCTACCACCAGTATTAGGCTCAATTGAGTTGCTTGTTAAAACACAGATTCCCTGTTCCCCATTCTAACCCTTGCTGAATCCTCACCTCTGGTGTGGAGTCTGGAGCCTGTGTTTGAACAAGCCAGTGGTTTTAATGCCTACTAACTCGTCAGGACAACTGGTTCAGGGGCTTTAGTAATTTATGCATGCATGTTAGTCATTAACATACATGCATTAATTCTAGCAGATTGCTCATTACAGAGGAACCAGAGGTAGGGCAGGCAGCCACCAAAACCTGGCTTACTCCAGTATCTGGGAAAGCTTGGGGCCCAGATTCACTGGGAGGAGTTGGGAGAAAACAAAGGAAGCCATGGCCAGACGAACTTCTCCCTCCTGTACCTTAAGGATATTGCTTGCATGCCCTGGGACCTAGAGGTCAATTATAATTTCAGTTAAGTAGACTAGCCTGGGATCCAATCATAGAATCTGTTTTCCCCTCAAAGTGATATTACCCAAGTTTCAAATGACTAAGCTAAAATGAGCTCAGGGAGCATGACCCTTCCATTCTGCGGCATGGCTAGTCTCAGTAATTGCACAAAGGGAATCCTCTCTGTGGTGTTTGGGTTATTTCCACCCTGACACTTAAAGGCATGTTCTAAATCCAGCCAGCGACTGGGTACCACTAATGACCCAGTAGAAGTTTCCACTGCCCCTTTGATTTCTCCTTCCCACTGCTCAAACCTCTTTATCCTGGTCAAGGGCCAGTTCTGGTATGTGGACAAAACATGGCAGAGGAGAATAAAAGCAGAGAAAGGAACAGCTGAAGGGAGCAGCATTCACATTTTGCTTAAACTGCATTTTCTACTCTGGAGACAACCAAGAAACTGGCCAGAAAAACTATGTGAAGGGTATACTGTTGGTTGTGTCTGGAGTTCCAGAAGCTGCAAAGGAGCAGGTTTTACTGGGGTCAGAAGATGCTGCCCTCACTGTAATATAGTCCTGCACAAGGGGGGCTGGACTGGAGGGGGAGGGTTGGTCTTGGCTCTTGCATGCCCTCGCTCTCTCTATGGACCTCAGTTTCCCTCTTTGTAAAACATGCTAGATTGACAATTTCCAAGGGCCTTTCTGGCTCTGTTATACTGAGAGTCTGTCATCGATGTTACTTCAATGTCTGGTGATATGGGTAATTATGCAAGTTAAACAGGAAGTAGGATGAGCTCTCCTCGTGAATGAGATTCCTGCTGCTTGCTAATTATGCTTTAATCAGGGTACAATGCAGACTCCCACACCATATCAGTTCTGGCAAGGTGCAGATAAATTCACCCAGCCGAGCATTTCAGGTCTGGGAACAAACCCAGATAGATGCAACTCCTTTTTTTAGTTTTCAGGGACCAACATTTATTTCTCACACTTGCAGAGTGAATTTAGGAAACCATGAAGTCCAGAGTTTGGTCCAACTTTTTCTTTCTCATTCCCTTTCTCAAATATTTTGAACCAAGTGCATCCTAGATTGTCTCATGATATTTACAACTAAGGGGCAGGGAGAGAGTTAAAAACAGAAAAAGTATCTTCTGGCATGCCTGCAGTGCTCACAGGCACCTTCTCTTAGAATGTCCCTACTCATAATCCTGCCTAAAGGTGGGTTTAGGCACCATATTTGTACCATGTGACATCTCCTCTCTACATTCAATTGGTTGGCATGAAACCCAATTCTCTCTGTCAAGACATGAACCAAGAAACACAGTAGCTAATGAGCCAGTGGTGGGCTCTGCTTTCTGCCATGGTTGACCATGAGCAAAAACAGAAAGATAGTTGTGAGTGAGAGAAGCAGAGATCAGAAAGCCCATGGGGCTGATGAGAAAGACCACTGGGCTTCTGAGAGCCAGAAAGGGGAAGTTGTTCTTCTCTAATTTGCCTCTGATTTGGTTCTCATATCCATGAGTTTGCTCATTAGAGCCTTGCAATGTGATCCTTTTGAGCTAGTGTGAGTGGATTTCTGCTTTTATAACCATTTTTCTCTGACATCACAGAGAGTAGAGCAGTGCCTCATTTATTTTGGCATCTCCCTGGCACAAAGCATAGGGCTTTACTCTTAGTAGGTTGTCAACAAATGTTTGTTGAATTTAATTGAATAAACCTCCTCCCAGCTTCTGCCCTATTTGTAGATGGCCAGGTGTGATCTGAACAAATAGAAAGCAGAACTTGGTTTAGTCCAAAGTTAATTTGGGAAAAAAATACTTCAGTAGGATTAAAACAAACCATGCTAAAATTTAATAACTCAATAAGAGCATCCCATCCAACACTTTCTCAGCTTCTATCTACTAATTTTCAGGTGGAACAGTATATATTTTTACTAATAGTCTATTAGGGCATTGACATACTTTCATGCACTCACTTAACAATAAATTGAGGACCTATTATGTGTCATTTACTAATTCCTTTGACCCAATCTACCATATAAGCTATAAATGTATCTTTATTTGCCTTCTGATTTGTGAGGTCCAGTGCTTCATTGAGTGCACATTCCCAAAACCACAGAAGAAAATGTTTTATTAATCACTTCGTATAAAATCAGTGAGGAAGAACAGCTGCCAAATCCAGTCAACCAACCACCTTAAAGCAACCCAATGCTCCAGTCTTGAGCAAACAAGCTCATTTAGAACCGTCAAGACACTGATGGAAAGACAGTCCCACTGAGGCTCAAAACCCCATTCACCTCTCAGTGCCACCCATTGATAACGTAACAAAGGTACTGAAATGAGAACAGGTGCCCCAGTGCACCAACAGAAAGGTAATACCTTATCAATTTCTGCTATAGAAATGAGGCTGGACTCCAACACTGGCATTAGGTGATGGCAGCCCTTTTCTGGATGGAGAGAATAAAACCCTAGTGTACCCATTTTACTAATTTGCTCTTGCTCATGTGTAAATGCAGTTGAGAAATGCTGCTGCTGCTTTTTGACATTGCTTTTTAATTATGGTCATCAATAAATAATTTTATCCTTGAACAAGACTTGAGAATGGCCCTAAGGCAGAGGCACAATTCCTTAGGAACTAGGCCAGCAGAGAATGGGCTTTCTTACCTCCACTACTTCCTTTAATCTACAGTCAGAACAGAAAACTCTGTCTCTCAAGGATCTGGAAGCAGATGAGCTGTCCTTGAGTTTTGTCTGGGCACCCTGTTGACACACAGTCCTACCTTTGGCCTGACTTACTGGCCACTGTCAAAGAGACAGGATCTGTCCTTGCTTCTTCATTTTTTCTCACTTTACTTTCCCTCTTTACCATTGCAGTGGGCTGAATGGTACCCCTTTTTCCTTCAAAGATATGACCATCTTCTTATCCCCAGAACCTGTGAATGTTCCCTTACTTGGGAACAGGGTCTTTGCAGAAGTAATTAAATTAGGGCTCTTGAGATGAGGAGGTGAGGGGTCTAAACACAAAGACAGCTTTCTTTATAAGAAGCAAAAGATGAGAGGACACAGGTGAGGAGGCAATGTGACTAGGGAGGTAGAAATTGGAGGGATGCTGCCACAAGCCAAGGAATGCTGGCAGCCACCAGGAGAGGCAAGGGATGATTCTCTTCCAGCAACTCTGGAGGGAGCACATCCCTGCTGAAGCCTTGATTTTGGATTTCTGGCCTCTAGACATTTTGTTCCTTTAAACTACCAGTTTATGGTACTTTGGTACAGCAGCCACAGGAAAGTCATATACTTGTGCTCTCAGTCTAAAGTGGTTCCTGCTTCTTCTCTCGCTTAAGACCTTGGAGTCCAGAGCAGTCATGATTTTTTTTGCTTGGTTTTTGTGGTGTTTTGGGCTGAACCTTCCTCTTGTGTGATCCATGGACCCTTAGTGTCAGCATCACCTGGGAGCTTGTTAGAATTGTGGACTCTCAGGCCCAGGCTCATACCCACTGAACTAGCATCTACATTTTAACCAGATTCCCAGGTGGTTCGTATACATGTTGTAATTTGAGTAGTACTTGTAGAAGAGACTCTGAGGTGGCTATTAGATCTTTTTTCCACTTGCAAGAATTCTAGTTTCTTCAAGTTAAGTCTGTTAAATACAGCATGGAGATGATATAAAAACCACATCAAACCAAACTCTTAGATTAGAAATACATACTGATGTATTATGGATGCAATAACATGATGTCTGATATTTGCTTTAAAAGATTCCAGAAGGAAGGAAGGAAGGAGGGAATTATGAAAAGGGCATTGGGTGGGGATGATGGAATTAGGTTTGCAAAATGTGGAGAAATTCTTGCATCTTGGTGTTGGGTACATGGCAGTTTATTGTTCAATTTTCTCTGCAGAAATTTCCATAATGAAAAGTTAGGAAATACTCTGGTTTTTCAGCTTTGTTTTATTTTCCTTTTTTTTTTTTTTTTTTTTTTTTTTTTTTTTTTTTTTTTTTTTTTTTTACTATTTGTTATTTTTCTCCCTTTGCGGAAATGAATGATATTGAAGAAGCATCTTTTTGTCTCAGTCTGTGGTTTCTTTGCTCTGTTTGCCAGTGTTTTGGACTTTGTTGACTTCCAGGACTTTTTTGAGCTGGGAGCTATTGCTGAGGAAGCAGGATGGGAACTGATTAAAGTTTTACAGTATCTTCTAACTAGGTTTCCAACAACATCTACTGGGCTTGTATTGTTACTGGCAGCAGGAATTTGATTTTCTATTTCTTTCCCTATCTCCCTTACTTCTTGAAGACTTCTTTTCCCTACTGGCTAGACTGTCATATATATATGATCTTTGGCTCTCTGATATATATATATGTGATTTACATATTATACATCTATTCCAGGGGTTCTCAACTAGGTGATGATTTGGACCCTGAGAATCATTTGGCGATGTCTGGAGCCAATTTTGGTTGTCATAACTGGGGGAGGGATCCTGCTGGTATCTAGTAGATAGAGACCAGGGATGCTGCTAAATATTCTGCAATGCACAGGACAGCACTGTCCCCCCCACACCCCGCCCTGTCAAAGAATGATCTGGCCTGAAATGTCGATATTGCTGAAGTTGAGAAACTCTGATTTAGTGGTAATGATCATCCAGGTATATTTGGCCACACTTCCTTTGCTCCTGTCTCATGTAGAAAGAGAGGTAGAACTCATAATTGATTACATATATGAGAAAGTTTTACCTCTTATGGTTTGATTTTGGGATGGAATGTAAGTGACTGATCATTTGTGCGAGTTGTGCCCTGCACACCTCCAGGGGGCACCACCCACATATTATTCATGAAAACAACACCCCAGAATTGTGCTGTACACAATTTATATGACTATAAGCGGTTGCTCTGGTTTTGGGGTTGTTCTGGGTGGGGGGGGGTTCTGGAACTGGGAGAGACAATTTCTGGCCAGTAAGACCCTTGAGACCATCATCAAATGTCCTTTCAAGGAAGGAAAAATGTCAAACAGGGAGGATCTCATTTTTATTGTTCCTGACCATTGTCTAGTTACAAAGCATCTCCTTTGTACCCCAGGGCCATATTCATTTGACTAGATCTAAAGTTGTCAAATTATAATATTATGGCTTATGCTTATGATAGATTTTGTCTGAAACATAGCAGTGATAGCTTCTTAATTTCAGTTGCTTCCTTGGGGGAGAAAATATATTTACACTGCTGCCATAAGACTTCCTATCCACCCACCATTTGCTTGGCAGGATTTCCTTAATTTCAACAGCATAACTTACTCTTACTGGTCCTCAATCACTTTGCAATAAACTGAGATTGTAGAAATGTTCATTGTCATTACTAGTGGTGGAGCAGTAAGTACAGGCTTCTCGAGAGAGAGGGAATTGGGTGATTTCAACTAGCACCATGAGCTGTTTAACCCTCAGAGAATGGCTTTTCATTTCTGAAATCTGAGATCTGAGGGGATCTCAGAGTTCAGGGAGACAGAAGGGCAGCGCTGGAAGGTATCTGTTTGCACATGTGATCACCAAATCCATGCCTTGGGGGCAGCTCCACAGATAGAATTGTGATTTTTTTCGGGACTGAGTACTGGGTTGCCAGACTGCAAATCCCTATTCCTGCAGACTGCAAACCCCTATTCCTGCACCGTCAGGCCCAGGCTGGTGTGGTGGACTTCTGTCGTTTCTATCAGTCCTTCTTCACTTGCTCCTCCCTCTGATAATAATCCCTGATTTTCTATTGGGGACCCACCAGTCTACAATTCACAGTCCATACACACTTTTTGTGGAGCTTGCCTCCCCCTGCGCTGACCTGGGGGTGGGCATGAGATCCCAACTTGGGTGTTCAGCATCATTTCACCCCTGAAGCCACAGCACTTAGTTCTAAGAAGCTAACTGGCCAATGAGAGTCATCTTGGGGATTTTGTGGTCACTCTTAGGAAAAAAAAGAATGGCAGAAGGAGAGGGAAAGGGAGAGAAAGAGATATATCATTTTGATGACATAATTTGAGGACCTGGATATAGCCATACCTGAAGTTATTGGTGAATTATGTGTTATTTGACAGTTATGAGTTGAATTGTGTTCCTTGGAGAAGATATGTTGAAGCCCTAAACCCCTGGACCTCAGAATGTGACCTTATGTGGAAATAGGCCATTACAGAGATGAGATCATACTGGAGCAGGATGGGCCCTAATCCAAATGACTGGTGTCCTTATAAGAAGATGGCCATGCAAAGACAGAGACACAGAGAGCTCCATGGATGGGATGGAGGGTTGTAGTGATGCATACAAGCCAAGAAACACCAGAGATTGCCCGTGAGCCACAGGAAGCTAAGAAGAGACAGAGAAGGAAACCTGTAGGCACAGGTTTCACAGGGAGCATGGCTCTAACGAAATTTTGATTTCAGATTTTTGTCCTCCAGAATGGCTAGAGAACAAATTTCTATTGTTTTAAGCCACCTAGTTTGTGGCATTTTGTTATGGAAGCCTTAGGAAATACACAGAAGTAGTTTCAGATTAATAATCCTCTTTATCTGCCTCCTCCTTTTTCCTTCTCCTTGTTTCTTGCTTTTTCAAAATTATCATGATCATCCTCATCCTCATCATTTTGTCCTAAGCAGCAGAAAGGGTCTAGTACTAATGTGGTGACACACTGTGATGGGGGGAGTCCAGCCTCTTTGGTTACTCATTGCCCCTCTTGCATTAACCCCTGGGGCTCAGAGGTTAGCCCATAATTCTCGGGGCTTTCTGAAGCTCTGCTCTGGGGCCCCATCCCATTTCCTGTTGCCTTTAAACAAAGGCTGATGCTCAGCCCCTAGTTATCTGTTGGAGGTAGGCAGAATTTCAAGATAGCCCCCAAGATTCCTGCCCCTCCACATATAGGCCTTGTTTAATTTTCTCCCCTTGCACATGGGCATTACCTATGGCTTGCTTCTAACCAGTAGCACCTGGAAAAATTGAAGGAATTTGCCGATGCAACTGAGGCTGCTAACTAGTTCACTTTGAGTTACTCAAAAGGGAAACTATCCAGCATGGGCCTGACCTAATCTAGTGAGCTCTTAGAAGAGGGTCTAGAGGAGAGAGACACTCTCCTGTTGGCTTTAAGGAAGCAAGATGCCATGAGTTCTTAGTTGCAAGAAAATGACTTTTTCCAAAGGCCCCAGGAGCTTGGGAGAAGACTCCAGCCCCACCAACACCTTGATTGCAGCCCTGTGAGACCCTGAGCAGAGGACCAGACCCAGCCATGCTCAGACTCCTGACCTATGGAAACTGAGACATAATAAATGGGTATTACTCTAAGCTGCTAAGTTCATGGTAATGTGTTACACAGCCATAGAAAACAAATACATCTTTCAGGTACCGTGGCCAAGCCCCCTTTGTGAATGTGTGGCATGGAGGCGGGGGGATGGAGCCAGGTGGGTGGAAGAAAAGTATATTGGAGGAAGTCATGGCCCATCCCATGAGGGAGAGGAAAAGCGTCATGAATACGCAGGCCTGTTCAGTGCCCAGACTTGGGGAGCTGGAGGGAGACTGTTACCCCACAACTAGGTCTTGCTGCACTCGGAAGCCATGATCCTAGACTGAGATCCCTTTCCCCTCTTGTAGATGGTGCTGGGAGGCAAATACTTGGTGGAAAAACACACTCTTTGTGAGCATGAAAAGATTTTCTTGAATGGAGAGATGATAGAGTGGGATATTTTGAATTAATAGGTAGTTAAAAAAAAATTCTCTGTCCTTTAGATTTTCCCTCATTCAAACAGCCAGGACTTCTGTCCTCCGTGCTTTAAGGAAAGGATGCCATGGGAGAAAATGTAGAAAGCAGAGACTCCTCTGGCTTTGGAGTTTCACAAGCTTGATTCCTTATGAGAGCCATAGGGGAGTTGAGGTGCAGAGAAAGGCTTGGAGGACACAGGTGAGTAAGAACAAATCTCCCCTGTCTGATGCCCTGAGCTGTCAGAGAAAGGAAGCAGAGGTAGAAGGATCCCCAGGTAAGTGGCTCTTTGTCCTCCATGGTGGAACTACAGAGAAACAGAAGCAGGCCCCTGAAAAGTCTGTGGGATCTGGGAGCACATGGAGTGTAAGCCTGTGTTGTGGGACAAGCCCTGGAAAGATGACAAGACCCTGGAGACACACCAGTGTCTAGTTGCCACTGTCCCCACTGCCTAGCCCAGTGGACATGCTCCAACAATAATTGTCCAATGAAAATGCATATAGCGGGAGCGCTCTAAAAAACTCTCCAGGAAGACCTTCTTCACCAGCAGCAGGGAAAGCTGATGAGGGTCATGAGATCCTGACTCCCACGGAGGCTGAGATATCTGCACACCTGGCAGCCCCAAAGCATGAGGAGGTCCTGCCGCCCAGATGTAGGCTGTGTCTCTGGTGGCCCAGACTTCTGACGTGGGCAGCCAAGGCCGCTCTGTTGTAGGGGTGGTCACTCCTGGGCTGCACCTGGGGCATGGCCTCTCCAGCCTTGCTCCCTGCCTGGGAGCACCAGGTCCTTGTTCTTTGGACTCTGTCTAGGACGCTCAGAGGGGTGACCCATGGCTCCTCAGACCTGAGCCCTTGTTGGAGCTGTGCTATCCTGCTTTGCAGCTGGGATGTGAAGCAGTGCGGCAGCTCCCTGTCATCACCTCTCTCCTGTGTTAAATTGCCCAGAGGTGTTTGTAAGAACACCAGTGAATTAGTCGTTGGGCCAGAGAGGCTCTTTTTTCATAGTTTGTGTCAGGCTGACCCCCTGGAATCTGATGAGGTCTTTGGGTGCTGGCAGCACCAATTTTTATCCATTATTTTTTCCTATTATAGATGATTCCTTTCCACATTGGAGTCAGACAGAGGTCGTCTTGAGCCTAGCTCATGAAGATTAATACCAGTGGTTTTGCTGGGCCTGGGGTGGCCTCTCTTTCATTAATGCAACATATTCAGCATATGTTCTCATTGCCTGGAAGCCTGAGGATGGGCAATGTTCAAAGGGGTTTGGAATGGTTGCTTAATTAAAACCAAAGATACCAGAGGGCTGTAGTCATGCTGAAGGGCAGGGATGGAAAACCCATTGTCTGAACTGTCCAAGGCTGAGTTCGAATCCTGTTCCTGTCCCAGGGAAGATTGGTATATTCTGTGAGCCTCGGATATTTCACCTGTAAAGAGAGTAACTGTCCTGACCTCATATCACTGTTATGAGAATTGAAGGACATGATGGTTGTGGTACCTGCTGGGCATTTTTGTCCTTCTGGGCTCAGTCACTCAATGCAGTGGTTTTTCAGCTGGGGACACTGGACAATGTATGGAGACATTTTTGGTTGTCACATGGGAAGAGGGAATCCTTCTGGCATTTAGTGAGTGGAGACTACTTAACACCCCATAGTGCACAGGACAGCTCCACCACAGGGAACAATCTGGTCCCAAACGTCCGTGGAGAAACCTGTTTTAAAGTTGACACAGAGTGAATCCTGCTCAGTAAATGGAAGGTCTGGTTATGAATAAGGGGGACACAGGAACATGCTTTCTTTACAATGGGTGAATGTAAAAGATTGTTTTGAGTTATAACACTTTGTTTTTTATAGTCAATATGTTCACATGGTCCAAGATCTAAAAGGTACACAGGGCATACAGTCTAAATTCTTCCTACTGCCCGTCCCCTTCCCTGGAGGAACCAGTGTTACCAATTTCTTATTGATTTACCCAGAGGTCCTCTATGCATCGAGAAGCAATTGTATGTGCATATATCCATACATTTACTATATTATGCACATATTATGCATACTCCACACATTCTCTGCATCTTGCTTTTGTTACTCCATCCATCTTGGAGATAGCTTCTTATTGGGCACCAAGACCTTCCTCCTTTTTTTCTTTCAAAAGTGATAGAGTATGCCATACTGTGGATATGTTTTATTTAGATGCTTCTTTCCGGATGGATGTTTTCTTTTGCGCTTACAAACACTAATGCAATGAATAACGGTATAAATACGTGGTTTTCCACCATATATCGATATATATCTGTAGGATAAAGTCCTACAAGTGCTATTGCCAAATAAGAAAGTTTCTGCATGTGTGATTGTGTTGGAGGTTGCCAAATTAGCCTCCACTGGAGCTGTTCTGTTTCCAGTCCCCGCTGGCAGCGAATGGAGTAGAGAAGCTGAGGCAATTCTGTAATTTTTAAAATTTGCTCTCACTGTTTATATCTTCTCATCAAAACCCTTCTGGGAATAAATAAGTAGTGGATGAGCCTTATAATATTTTGTGCCCATCATATTCTCAGTGTCTCGGGGCCCAGCATCTGCTGACGGGAGTTCTTTTAAGTGTTATGAAGTTAAAGCTGATGGGAAGTGGCATTTGCTTTCTCCAGAAAAGGGCTATTTAGTTCCTGCTTCCTGGTGCTAATAGTTCCCAGATGACTAGCCTCTCAAAGAGTTTACATGTAGGAAAATCTCTCTCAGCAAATCTCCCTCTGAGTGTCTGCTCAGCTTTATTTTTAAAGTTTCTGATTGGAGGGCCCCTTTGAGAGTCTGAGGAAGCAATAAAACCCTCTCCCCGGAAAATGGCACCAGCAGTTTTCATGTCCTCCAGGGAGTGGCTCTCAGGGTAGGAATGAGACTCATGCTGCCAGGCACCCCTTCCTGTCCCCTTCTCCCCAAGAGAGGTCTGTGGATTCTCAGCTCAGAACGGGGCAGAATCGGTTCTGTGTGGCCAGGGCACCCTGGTTCCAGGCCTGGCTCCTCCCTTCCACACTGCCTGGCCGGGTGACTGGGCCCTTACTCGGCTTTAGTTTTCTCATCTGGAATGGGGACAACACTGCTTTGCAGTGTTATATTAGAGACAAGGAAGGCAAGGCACCTAGCACAGTGCTCGACGTCAACCCACGTCCGAGAAATGGAAGCTATCGTTATTCTTATTATAGTAGAGTCCTTCGCGACGGGGATTCTGGAACAACTGTGTTCCTTCTTGTCACAGAGACCTCACACACGCTGTTCCCTCTGCCTAGAACACTTTTCCTCCCTCTTGTCACTCAAGGGCTCTTTCTCTTGCAGCTTAACCGTTCCATCTCAGAGACCCCTTTCCTGCCTCTCCAATTTCAAATCCATTTCCTCTGGCAATCTTCTCCTGGAGAAACCCTCCTTTTCCTTTTTGGTGCCTCTCCAAGTTGTGCTGCGATCTGTTAGCCTGTATGCTTGCCTCATGTCTGTCTGTTCCAGCGGACTACATGCTCCAGGTAAGCTGGGAGGACCCAGATAGGCGAGGGCCCTGAGGCAGGTGGGACTGAGTGGAGGCACAGGTAGGAGGGTTTTGTGAGATGGAGCACTCGAGCAGAAGAGAGATGAGAAGGGCCTGGAGAGACCAGGGGCCAGGGCGTGGGGACCTCCTGGACCACAAAAAGACAAACTTTGCTTTCTCTTCTGAAGGGTTAATCTGCCAGTGTTGCTTGATCTAATTGAGCTCTTTACATTTTAAGGTTTTATTATTATTATTTTTTATCCTCACTTGAGGATACACTCATTAATTTGAGAGAGACAGAGAGAGAGAGAGAGAGAGAGAGAGAGAGAGAGAGAGAGAGAGAGAGAGCCAGAGAAAAACATTGATGTGAGAGAGAAACATCAATCAACCACCTCCTGCTCATGCCCTGACTGGGACTGAACCTGTAGGTATGTGCTCTGACCAGGAATCGAACCTTTCATTTTATGGGATGATGCTCCAACCAACAGAGCCACACCGGCCAGGACAAGTTTTTATTATTTTTATAAAATTATTTTAATAATTCACTTTAAAGAAAGCGCATCGGCCACTGTGTGAAAGGCAGGGTGAGGGTGAGGTGGGCTTGGGGAGCAAGGAGATCCCTTAGGGGACTGCAATCCTAGTCCTGATTCTCTCTGTATGTCAGGGCTCTGCAGCCCGTGGGTTTCTAGAAACTGCCCTGAGATCCTAGGGTATTCTAAGTGAGTGCTTCTCCCAGGGAGTGCCCCAAGGTACAGGAGCTGCCTTGGTCTCTCCAGAGCTGAACCAGAATGGGGTCTCCCTCATGGAATGACAGATGCCGGGGCCTCTACCAGCATTACCAGACTGACTGCAGAGTGGAACTTACCTGAGATTGTGGTGAAGTGGGATGGGGAGGTCATTGTCACGAAGGGTGGGGTGAGGTACTTGGCCTTCACGCCCTCCCGGGCCAGGCGGTCCATGTTGGGGGTGTCCACATCCTGGTCGTAGTCCCAGCGGAAACCATCGAACGAGATCAGAAGCAACTTGTTGAAGCTCTTCTTCCCAGGAACGGGGTGGCTGCTGGCCCAACCCAGTAGAACGGTCAGCAGCAGCCCGAGGACCCTGAGCCCCATCGTGCCGCAAGTGCTTCACACGCACGCATTGCAGAGTCCATGGGCCCGCTCCCGTTTTCTCCCTTTTTTATCTGTGGTTGGACAAAGTTCAAATTGATAATTCTGCCCCAGCTCTGCCGAGGGTCAAAACACACAGAGTGTAACAAGGTGGTATGTTTTCTGTGATGAAAAAGCTCTGGGAATGCCACTACATTTTATACTTTAAAAATGGTAATAATGGCAAATTTTATGTTATATGTACTTTGCCCCGACAAAAAAAGTCAAATTGTGTGAAATATTTTGGACTATTATATTAATTCCAGTACTGTAAAGATTTGGGGAACAAACTAGATTGGTGTTTTCCTTTGCTCAGTACATCCCGTTTTATAGGGAGAACAAATGACTGGTTATTATGACTATGAAAACAGTCAGCATGGATTAAGTACCCATAAGGGCTGGGAACTGTATATACATGATCTATTCTATTTAATTATTACTTTTAAATCTCAGGAAGCTGCCTGGCTGGTGTGGCTCAGTAGATTGAACACCGGCCTGGGAACCAAAGGATTGCTTGTTTGATTCCCAGTCAGGGCTCATGCCTGGGTTTGTGGGCCAGGTCCCCAGTAGGGGGCACTAGAGAGGCAACAGCACATTGATGTTTATCTCTTTTTCTCCTTCCCCTCCCTTCTGTTTTAAATTTAAAAAAAGGTGAAATTCATCATGAATTTGCCCGGGGTTATTAAAAAAAAATCTTAGGAACATTATTAGTTGAAAATTCCCCATAAGAATTCTAAAAAAATTATTGTGGTCAAATACACATAAGATAAAATTTACCATGTTAACTATTTGCAAGTAATATTTGCAAATTCAGTGATATTTAGTACATTCCCAATGTTGTGTGACCATTACCATTGTCTAGTTCCAGAATATTCTCATCACCCCAAAAGGAAACCCTATACCCATTAGCAGTCACTCCTCATTTCTCTTTCCTCTGGCCTCCAGCAACCACTAATCTGCTTTCTATCTGTTCAGATTTACCTATTCTGGACACTGCATATCAGTGGAATCATACAATATGTGGTCTTTTGTGTCTGGCTTCTTTAATGAGCTTAATGTTTTCAAGGCTCATCCACATTGTAGCCCGAATCAGTGCTTCCTTCCTTTTCATGGCTGAATAATATTCCATTGTATGTATATTTTACATTTTATATATCTATTCACCAGCTAACGGACATTTGTGTTGTTTCTACCTTTTGCTATTGTGAATAGTGCTGCTATGAACATTTGTGTTTAGGCTTTGGTTTGAATAATCCCTGTTTTCCACATAATTTTTACAACGTATGAGGTAGTTTTTACTTTGTAGCTGAATAAATAGCTCATAGAGGCTAAGAGACCAATCCAAGGTCACATAGCACAAGTGAGGTCATGACTATAGTTTTAATACTCGGCTAAATGTTTTCTGGGCACAGGGGCCTTAAATTTCCCACAGGAATAAGTTGCTTTGGACACACTTAAGCATCTTCCCATTTGTTCCACATTTATTGTGCAGGAGGCAGAGGTACAAATATAGAGGTTGTCTGTGTGTGGCTCAGAGTCCCGGAAACAAGGGTTATGTGCAGTGGAAATGCCCTGCTGGCAGTGCATGTGGGAAGTGGTGCAGGAGCAGGTCCTAACCCTGAGAAGCTGGGCAAGGGTGGGCTTCCTGGAGGAGGTGGTGCTAGACTTGAGTTTTGTAGGCATGGCTGAGTTAGGAAGCACCTTCCCTCAGCCACTCATTCAGATATGACAACAGCCACCTAACAGATCCCCCTGCCGCTGGTTTTCTCATGTGGGTGTGTGGATGACACTTACCTTTGCACTTTTAGCAAGTTCTCTGAATTTTATAAAGATGTCACCGATGGGTTTTCTCATGACGGTCTGCCTGGGTTTTCAGTTTAAGTTTGTGTCTTGACATGGTGGGCTGAAGGCTGGATGTCAGACTCAGATCAGATGATACATTTCCCTCTCGCAAAATTGCCTGAGAATCCTGTTCCAGGCATTTGCTTAGGTCGAATCTTTGGGGCGAGGAGGTGGTGTGTCAGGGGAGCTCCATTTTGTATCTGTATAACTTGGCTTGTTAGCACTGCGTTTTGCTATATGAGGGATTTTCATAGAATTTTGTGACAAGTATGCAGCATTGTGGTTGAGAGTGTTTTGAAGCTTGCCAGGCCTGGGTTTACATCTCAGCTTTTCCACTTACTATCTATGACACGTTGGGGCGAGTCTCACAACCTTTCTATGCCTCTGTTTTTTCTGTGTCAGAAGGAATGACGATATATTTCCCGAGACTGTGAGGCTCTGATACGATAATACATATCAGCGAGAATGCTTACTGTTCATGTGATATCCATGTGCTCTCCGTCATTTCCCAGACTCCTGGTAATTTATGGCCAGTATACTGTGAGAAGAAGCCACATGCATCACTTCCAGCCCAGGGCTTTCGAAGGCTAGTGCATAACCATCCTGCTTTCTCATCCCATGTGCAGTAACTGTGGGAGACTTGGGTTGAGATGGAGAATTTCCATCACCCTAGGTCTCTGAGAGACCATATGGAGCATAGTCCC
The DNA here is from genome assembly GCA_007922815.1 of Macrotus californicus. Taxonomy (NCBI): domain Eukaryota; kingdom Metazoa; phylum Chordata; class Mammalia; order Chiroptera; family Phyllostomidae; genus Macrotus; species Macrotus californicus. Next base: position 24,495 of record VMDR010008004.1, read on the forward strand.
CAGCTAACCCATGGGGGACATGGAATGTGAAGTCAACCTCTGTTGCCAAGCCACTGATATGTTGGGGTTCATTTGCTACTCTGACATAACCTAGTCTATCTTGGCTAATGCAGCATGTTAAGCATGGTCCCTAGTTACAATAGATGCCCAACAGATGTTTGTTACTCTTAGCATGATAATAAATCACTACCGATAGTTTCATTTTTCTGATCTGATGAGGCCAATGATCGACAAACTCGACTGGGCAGTTTTTCCAGCATGTAGGAAGGATGGAGGATCAATGGCCAATAAATAAGCATCATTATCTTTAGTTTGTGTCCCTGGATGTCCTTGGTGACAGTGAATGATGTATGCTACTCTGGGACAGCAGGCCCAGAGGAGAGTTGCTGCTGATACCAGGGTTGGGACTGTCAGAGGCCAAGCATTCTTTGGTCTGGAGAGAACCTTGAGCTCTTGTTGTATAGATTCTCCAAGGGAATATGAATACGTGTACTAAGTGGTTTGGCTCTTTGGGAATTGTATATTAATCACTTAGACCCTTTTAGGGACAATCCACACATAATGCTTATTTATTGGCCCTCCATATTATGACTGGGGGGGAATCATGTGGGAACATGGTGGCCCCCAACAGAGGCACCTGACTGGAGTAGGAAGAGGGACAAGCCTCAACAGAGGGGAGAAGGGGTAGGCTGAAAAAACTAATAGATGTCTGTGATGAAAGAATTAGGGGATGCATCCTGTTAAGCCTATTAACAGGTTTAAGGCTCTGTTAACTGGAGCTTAAAATTTTTTTTGAATATAAAGTTTCATTATGGTTCTTGCAGCATGATTTAGCAGAAAGAAGAAAACTATTATGAGCCAAACATGTCTTATGTACAAGCTATTTCTATGGATTCAGATACTTATTGATGGATCCAAAGATCAATTGTAATGCTTTGCAAGAGACATAAACTCTGATAGGGTCTGCTTATGATGAGGCTGAAGTTAAGCAAGAAGAGAATTGGCATGTAGGACAATCTAACTTCTTTCTTCCATTGAATCCTGTCAAGTTTAGGTTCTGGCTGGCAGTGGATGCACCTTGAGGGAGGATTGCATATACGTGTGTGTGTGTGTGTGTGTGTGTGTGTGTGCGTGCGCGCGCGCGCGTGTGTGCGCGCACACACAAGGTAGTTTCTAAAATGAGTGAAACATTCCACAAATGCCCTTTGCAATGTGATTGTGAATCATTCAGGTGAGGGGTGGAGTTTATTTCTCTTCCCTCATCTGGGTTGGCCTATGACTTGCATTGACCAATGGGTGCATCCAAAGTGTTGGTATCCTACTTTTGGTCCTATCCCTTGAAAGCCCTTGTAGCTTCCCTTATTTTTTCTCTCTTGGAAGCCAGCATCAATTAATCCTTTGTTGTCTGTCCTGCTCAAGGGCTGTGGGGACATGGGCACCCGGGAGTACAAGAGGCTATGTAGAAGAAAACCAGGTTCCCCAGCCAACAGCCATCACCACTTGCCAGGTATATGCATAAAGCATCATTGACTTTTCCAGCCCAGCTGTGCTTCCAGCTTACATGTGTGCCCAGGTGAGACCAGCAGAGGAAATGCCCAACCAACTCACAGAATCATGAGAAATAATAAATTGTTGTGGCTTAAATCTACTAAGGTTTGGGAACAAGAGAAGTAGCCCGAGAGCGTGTGAGCATGTGGGGTGCATATATCCCATCTGCTGAAGATCCGTGAGTTCCTATGATTCAACCCAGGGCTCACATGTTCTCACTGCCCTTATTGTTGTAAACATCAATAAAAAAATGTTTAAAGATTTATTTTTTTAGAGCAGTTTTAGGTTCATAGCAAAAACCAAGAAGAAGGTAGAGATTTCCCATATACAGCCAACCTCTGCACATGCGTAGCCTCCTCCCATCGCCAACATCCCTCAACAAATTGTGTATTTGTTACGATGGATGAACCTACAATCAGATGTTATAGTCACCTGAAGACCATAGTTTATAAGCAGTTCACTTTTGATGTACCCAAAATTTGGACAACTTGTGTGAAACTTTCACAGATTTGGACCATCTCAGGGAGATCTCAAAGTTCAGAAATTATTTTTCCTTCTGGTATGTTCCATGTGTGGTTAAGCTTTAGGAATTTCTGAGAAGGATCTGAAATGAAAGAAAAATTTAAGAAGAATGTATTCTTATGCCTTCATGTCAACAAGGTTCACATTGAGTGTTAGACTAAGTAATAGTGTTAGACTAAGTAATGCTGTTAAGCCAGATCGTGTTTTCAGACTCAGATGGCCTCCCAACATCTTCACCTAAAAGGGTTAGTTCAACTGGAAGGGACCCAGATCTCTTTGGGCTAATCTACTATTTCATTAAAGACAAATACTACCACATCACATCCTGTCCTATAAATCTCTCATACAACCTCAGGAGCACCGATGAAATATTCAGTAAAATAATTTTACTGAACACTTCAGGAGAAGGTAGAAGAAGAGCTTATGTTGCATACCACATGGCAAAACCTCCATCTTTTGCAATTTCAATTTCTCCTTGTTTGATATGTTGGGCCATGCCGAACAAGTCAAATCCCTCTTTCTTACAACAGGTGTTTGCATGCAGCCACATTCTCCCCTCTTCTCTCTCTCTCCCTCCTTTCTTTCCTTCTTTTTCTAGAGTTGGGTTGACAAACTTTTCCTATAATGAGCCAGATAGTAAGTATTTTAGTCCTTGCAGGCCATATAGTCTCTGTCACAACTACTCAACTCTGTCACTGTTGCATGAAAGCAACCATAGATTATTGTAAATAAATAGAGGGTGGAGCAAAAGTAGGTTTACGGTTGTTCATATGGAAAATAATACAGTAATTGATAAATAATAATACAAGGATAAACTCTGTGCTTCATGTATTCACAACTGTAAATGTGGCTGAGTTCCAATAAAACTTTGTTTATAAAAACACAGGGACAGGTAGGATTTGGCCCATGAACTGTGGTTTTCTACACCTGCTGCTCCAGAAAATTCTCTCTAGCCTGAACATCTCTAACTCTTGACCATTGCTTTTTGGTGTGGCTTTGATTTTCAATTTTCTTCTTTATGGTAGTAATCATTTTCTGAATACCCTTTAATTTGCCCATCTTTTAAAATGTGGCCCCTAGAACAAGATGTCTCATTCTGCAAATGTGATGATGTAACACTTTCTCATGCCACATTTTGAGCAGGAGAAAGAGAGCAAGGGTGACCATCACCCTTTGGAAACTCAGACTTTGTGAAAATTTAGTGACTTCTCTGTGAAGGTTGTAAACCTGTTAATTCACAGGCTGGAAGAATAGAAACCAGAAACATCTGTCAAGCTTGAATTTAATGTTTGATGCACAGAGGTCTCTGACTTGTTTGATGAAAGGTTAGAAGGAAAGACGTCCGCATAAACAATGCTTATCTTTGGTGGTGGTAGGATAGTGAAAAGGTCAATAATTAAGGCTAGGACTGAGCTGGATGAGGCAAAAGAAAAAAAAATTAGCCAAGCATGACTAATGAGAAATCAGTGATGGAATTAGTGGTGTAGAACGGACACTAAAGGCTTCTTTATTCCTCTTGTAGTCAAAAGTTTTTGCTTAGACTGGCTGGGGGAAAAAAGGCAGGTATGTTGAGAATCCCATTTCACTAAACATGGAAGGAGGATTTTGGAAATAGCCTTGGAAGAATGAGTTACATGTAGGGGTTCAATGGAAGTCACCAGAGGCTGAGGAATAGAGGATGGCATATAATCAGGTCTTTGCTTGTCCAACACAATCATCTTTGACATACTGGTTGTTCTCACAGCCTAGTCCTGATACTCTTCTCTGCTCTCTCTAGACCCGCTCACTAGATGAGCCCATCTGTTTCAATAGTTTTAGCTGACATTTCTTGGCCGTTGACCCCTTGAATGTTTGTTTCTAATGCAGACTTCTCCTTTGAACAGAGGGTTTACACATCTAGTGTTTTTCTTTTTTCTTTTTTTTTCACATGTCAACAAAGTTGACATCTCATGCTTAATGTGTGCAAAGACACTAAAGCCAAACTCTTGATTTTCGTCACCGTCCCTCCCTGTGCCCCATCCATGCCATCCCCATTCCTTAAGTGGCACCACTGCCTACTCAGCTGTTCAGGTCAGTAAGCCAGGCACTTTCTTCTTTCCCCTCTTTCCCCATCAGCAAGTCCTATGGTTCGGAACTTTGTCTATTCTCTCCATCTTTTCTGTCACTGTCTTAGCCTGGGACACCAGCCCTATCTCGGCTGTCTATGGCTGCAGCCTCCTGACTGGTTTTCTACTCCCACTCTCAACTCTTAGCAGTACATTTCCTGGCAGCTAAAGTGATCTTAGGGTCCCTGCTTTGGCATCTCATTGCACGGAGAGTTAAATCAAGGCCTTGAGTTTTCCGCCGGCTCCTGCCCACCTTTCTACCTCCTTCAGTCACACTGGCCTCTGTTATGTTCTTTGAACTCAACAAGTTTTTCCCAGCTCAGAACCTGTTGTTCCCTGGGAATGGTTTTCCTTTGCCTTTCCCCAGACTAACCTCTTAACACCCTTTGTCTTAGCTTAAAGGTATTCACAGAGAGGTAGATCTTTCCTGACCCTCTTTCTCTCTATTTCACTCTCTTGCTACTCCATGGACTTTCTTTTTAAAAATTCTATATTTCTTTATAATCTTTTATTCTCAACTCTCCCAATGCCCATAAGCTCTTTGAGGATGGGGCATACCTACCTTGTTCTTCATTGTATCCCAGCACCCAGCACAGTGCCTGACATATAATGGTTGCTTAATAAATCCAGAATGAAGGGATAAATAAATGGAGAGTTACCTTTCTGAACTACAGACAATGAGCTTAAACACTGTTTTTCTTAGACATTATGTACAATTAGACATACAATAAATGATGACGACAACATCTGTGTCTTGCCCGATGTTCATCACCAATCACTGGATTAGTCAGTTGTGCCTGTTTTGACAGTTCTGTTTTCAACCTAATGATCTGTTCTTGTCACTTATGGCTGTTGGCTTGGTTTGGGTTTGTTAGACTGACAAAGTGGCAGATTATATTGATATTTGTGCTTTTATTTATGTCATTGACTTTTAAAATGCCTTTGATTTTGGTAAGAAGCACTAGTTAGGGCAATTTATTAGTCAGGATGGTTTGGGTTATGCTGTTTTAACAATACCCAATCTTAACTCAGCAAGGTTGACGAGGTTTGTCCAGAAGGTATCCAGCCATGTACTATGAAAGATAGAGACATTTATTGAAAAAGATACAAGATACAAGAAACATTGTACGTAGGACAGTGGCACCTTGGTCCCCTTCAAAGTAGGTACCTTGGGACCTCACACAGTTCTTCCAGTCACCATCAGTTGCCTCATTGTGTTTTCCTGAAACTCATCAATGGTCTGAAATCTCTACCCTTTCAAACATAATTTTAGTTTTGGAAAAAAAACAGAAGTTGCAGGTAAATCAAATCTGGACTGTAGGGAGGCTGAATTACCTGGGTGATTTTTCACCAAAAAACTCTTCATGAGACGTGATCCATGAGAAAGCATGTTGTTGCAATGAAGCTGCCAATCATCAGCTGCCCATAGCTGCAGCTTTCTGAATCATCCAACTAGTTTCTGGGGGAGAATGTTCAAGCTTAACACAAAATTTGATGCAGATTTGTTGCTCTATTCACTCAGTCATTTTGAATGCAATGGTCACACAGCACACAGGCTCACTCAACGGTGCCTACCACCCCCACTGACTAGTGCAGTGAAGTTGTCATTGTTCATGTATGCCCATTACAGTCCATTCTCCTTGGCTGCCAGGTTACATCAATGTCACGTAAACCATTTTCATTACGTTAACAATGGCTGAACTTTTCCCAGACAGACTTCGTATTCTTGTTCACATTGCATGTCCAATGTGTATCTGGGTTCTTTTAAACCTTGCTGAGTTGAGCCATCGAGATTGGGTATTGTTGATACAATAGCATAACCCAAATCTTCCTGACTAACAAATTGTTCATTCTAGACACTCAGGAATCCAGGCTTTTGAAACCATCTGTGTATATACCCTCGATCAACATCTCAGTGGGTAGGGAATGTGAGAAATCACAGTCTCTTAACTCTTCCGCCTGGAAGTGACACAAATTACTTTTGCTCATGTTTCATTGGACAAAATAGATCACATGATCAGGCCCAACTTCCATGTGCCTGGAGGGCAAATCAAATGTTTGTGAACAGCCTCGTTGACTATTCCCATCAGTTATACAAAAGATCTCATTTAATGTAGCTACTTAGTTGTGATTCCCCTGGGGTGGATTGTAATCTGTTCACCTGAAGAAGAAGATATGTGCATTTCCAAGCTATTATTGGGCACCATTTTATTTAAGAATGTCAGAATTAAAACTTTTGTCAGAGGGAGGTATGGTGTGATGGTTAAAAGCGGGGCTCTGCTATTTCTACAGCATTTTGACTATGTGATCTTTGGCAAGTTTCTTTGCTTTTTCATGCTTTGGTTTTCTCAGTAATAATAGTAATAGTAATAATATCTGTCTATCCCAATGGGGATAGCCCAGTGCTTAAAACATATGGGTTCAAAACACTATTTATTATCATTAATTTTGGTAGATAGTTACTAACTTTTGTCAAAATCAGAAGTTCAATGACTTTTGACACCTGATTGGGATCTGTCATTGAAGGAACACATTTCTGAAAAGCAAGGCTGAGGGAGTTGGGTGGTGGAATTTAGTGAGTGTTTTGAAGATTGTGGACTTCAGTTGTATGGATTTGGGGCCAGGTTCCAGCTTAAGCACTGGATAGCAAGGCAGCCTTTGCTAAATTCCATCACGTCCTAGGGCCCCAGCCTCATCCGTAGCAAATGGAGTTAATAGCATCCATTTTTTTCATGACTGAGATCATGATGATTATGTAAGAGGGGATAGCAGTAGCTTCTTTTGATGGTCAAAAGTGTTAGTTTACTTCTATACCAATATTCTATTGCTGTGTAACAAATTACCACAAATTTAGTGGCTTAAACCACCATCCATTTATTAGTTTATGGTTTCCATGGGTCAAGAGTCTGGGCAGGGCTTAACTGGGTCTCACAAGGCTGAAACCACAGCGTTGGTTGGAGAGTCTCATCTGAGGCTCAGAGTCCTCATCCAGGCTTATTCAGGCTGTTGGCAGAACTCAGTTTTTTTGTGGTTGTTGGACTGAGGCCCTCAGTTCTTAGAGGCTGCCCTTCTCCACAGGCACCTCACAGCATGGCTTGTCTGCTTCTCCTTGGAGGCCAAGGGATGAATCTTGAAACTTCATGTTCTTCAAGGGGCTTACTTGATGAGGATAGGCTCACACAGGGTGCTCTCCCTTTTGATTAACTCCAAGTCAACTGATTAGGGACTTTAATGGCATTTGAAAATTCCTTCCCCTTTGTTATGTAACCTAATATTTTATATTCTGCCCACACTCAAGGGAAGGAGATTATTTAGGCATGGACACTTGGGGAGTGGGGGTCTTGGGGTCCATCTTAGAATTCTAAGCTTATTTCCTCCAAGAAGAGTAGATGGCAGGGACTGATTCCACATGGATGAGCACAGCCCTGAGGTTGAGAGAGCCTGAGGCTGGGCTAGGGTGGAGGAAGCTGAGAGGAAAAATGGACAAAGTTTTTCACGTTTGCCTCTCAGCCTCCTCTATCCTAGCCCAGCACCAGCCAAGATTAAGGTAAAACAGATCATTTAGACTCTTTCTCTCTTCCTCTTGAGGCAGTGCCTGCTGTTCCCTTTCTTTTCCCCTCCCACCCAGAGATCTACCAAGTGTGAGCAGGAATCCCCAGGTGCCATGATCAGAGATGCAGGTGAGCCATAGGTGGGATGATATGGGAACAAAGAAATATTCAAGATAGTTCTTCCCAATGGCTTTGTAAACCACAGGCAGAAGAAAACAAACCTCCAATGAAATAAAACCCAGAGAAAAGATGAATTTTAAATGGTGATTTTTTTTTTCCTGGAATCTGCCAGATGTCAGAGGCTCTTTTAAGCAAAACAAATGCTGTCTGGTTCTGCAGAAGGAGGTCCAGAGAAGCTAGTGTGATGTGCTGAGAAACAAATTACCAACCACCTGTGCAGAAAAGCAGGCTCTTCTTGCTCACAGAGCCATGGGACATACTTGCTAATAAGCAAGATAGAAGTCAGTGTCCGCTAGAAACAAATAGCTGCTAACCCTGAGGACTCTAGGTTTCTCTCAACAAAGCCTTGTGCATAACAAGGTCATTGCCAGGGGGCGTAGGGAGAGGGTAATTCTGAAAACCCTTTCAGAGGCCTGTGATGGATGCCCACAGCTCCCTAATGGGACTGCAATGGAGGAAATGCCTAAGGAGAACTTGAGCCATCCCTCCCTCTGCAGATGCAGCTCCATTCTGCACTTTGAAACTGCACTCAGTACTTGTCAACATCCGCCCTACAGAATGGACGGAAATGACTTGCCTGTGCATCACTGCCAGGCAGGGTAGAGAAGGACCCTCCTCTGTCAACAAAAAAAGTGTCATGATAGAGTAAGTGGAGCATCAGCTTGGATTTTGAAGGATTCTTAGAATTGATATAATTCCAAAAAGGGAGGGAGAGCTCCAGTCTGCCTGTGTTTGGAATGACATTGATAAAGCCGGCACTGTTCAATGGGATACAGATTAGAAGCAGCCTCTGTCCTTGCCTGATGCTAAATGGCCTGCCTGAGAGATGAACTAAAATTCAGAGTCGGTAAACAATTGCGAAAGTCCACATATCATCGAGCATTGCTGATAAATGTTAATGAGACAGGAGCCTGCACTGAGGTTGGGCAGTATTGACTAAGAGAGGAAATAAAATGTGCCGGCCAGTTCTTGACAATCTAAGGCAGTCTAAGGCATTTTGTTTAAAGTATCTCTTGCCCAGCATATACCTTGTAAGTCTGAGGTGTGATATATGCTATTGTTTCTTCCTCTTCTTCCCTACTCCTTCCCTTTCATTCATTCGGTCGTTCATTCATTCATTCATTTAACAAATATTTGAGTGCTTGCTACACATCTCTGAAGTGCAGGTGCTAGCGTTAAAATAGTGGACAAATGACACAGTTGTTTTCTCTTTTAGAATTTACATACAGTGGTAGGAGAGAAGCTTTAAAAGTCAATTTCAAGGAATGGGGTATAATTTGGGAAGAGATGAGGGCCTTTTAATGAGAGACTTGGTCAGGGAAAAGGCTTCTCAAAAGAAATGATGGCTGGGGTGAGACTGAAGGATGTGTTGGAAGGAGATGGGGGCCAGGGGAAAAATCCTAAAGAGCATCCCTGGGAAGCCATGGAGGTCAGAGTGGAGCTTCCAAGAGTTGTAGTGTGGACAGCTGGGATGGCAGGGAGAAGGGTGAGAAATGAGGCTGGAGGTGAGTGCAGGTAGTGGTGTAGTGGGTTAAATTGGGTCCCCTCAAAAGCTATGTCTAAGTCCTAACACCTGTACCTGTGAAGATGCCCTTATTTGGAAATGGGGTCCTCACAGATGCAATCAATCAGGTTAACATGAGGTCGTACTGGACTGATAGTGGGGAGGACTAATCCAATGACTGGTGTCTTCACAAGACAAAGAAGAAGATTTAGGCACAGAGACATGGAGGGGAACACAGGGAACAGGCCATGTGCAGTGGAGGCAGAGATGAGAGTGATGTGGGTTCAAGCTGGGAAATGCCAAGCATTGCTGGGAGTCACCGGAGGCTGGAAGAGGAGAGAAGGGGTCCTCCCCCTAGAGTCTTCAGAGACAGCCCATCCCTGCTGAGACCTTGACTTTGAGCTTCTGCCTTCAGACCTGTGAGACAATAAATTTCTCTTGTCTTAAGCCAACTGGCTTGTGGTAATTTGTTATGGCAGCCACGGGACACTCATACAGAGGGGTGGAATATGTGGGGGGAACGTGCATGTTACAGAAAGCTGGGCAAATGCCAGAAATGTGGTGATAACAGGACTCACCGACTCAATTGTCTGCAGAGGCTGAAGGGGGCAGAAGTGAATAAAGGCCCTGTCTAGAGGGACAGCCACCTCTCAGCTTCAGCTGCTGTGTGTGCCCTGTGTTCTGATTTTTTAATACAAATTAGTCATCAGATTTTTTTAAAAAAAGTGTGGAAAATATTCATTTAAAAATACTGGAAACAAATGAACAAAAATGTAAAAACACTGTGTGGGCAAAACCAAATAAGGCTGCAGCCCTGAATTGGACTGTGGTCTCACCATCTGAGACCTCATGAGAGAAGTTTAAAAGTAAGTAAAATCATCAATGTAAATTGCCACACACAATTATATTTGTTTTGGAACAGTAGGAAAATGACCAATTTCCAAAGAAATGTATACTGGAGAAGTATATACTGGAGACAGTCGTTCTGTCTCCAGGGAGACCTAGAGAGACTGTCAGAGACAGCTAAGTTCTGTAATCCCCGCAGCCCCAAACTTTCTAAGGCAGGTGTCCCCTACACATGGAGAGTGCATCAGGTTCTATTTGGAGGACACTGAGGACCTTTAATGTGTACAGACAATCACCTAGAGATCTTATTGAAATGCAGATTCTGACTCAGTGGGTCTGGTGGGATTCTGCATGTCTGAGGAGCTCCTGAGTTGATGCTGCTGCCGATGCTGCTGGCCTGAGAACCTCACTGTGAGCAGTCAAGCTTCCAAGGATCTGCGCTACCATGGGGCACATCAGAAGAGAAATTCCCCAGCTCTGACACTCATTGAACCTTGCCTGTCTGCCCACAGTCTGGGGATGGATGGGGAGCTAAGCAGGACAGGTGGGAACCATAGCTACCTTCTCCTTTAGAAGCAGGGAGTAGGGAGCTTTGTTCAATGTGACAGAAAGGTGTGGAGAGGTTCTCTTGCTGCCTTTGGCTTAGTAGGTGGAGCAGGAAAAGGTGAGTCTGATAGAGAGGAAACAAAGACATTTGGAGAGCCAGCTGCCCTCCCTGGACCAAATTCCAAGTACAGCCTGGAGGAGCCCTGTCGACACTCCTTCTCACCCAGGCCTGTGGCGTCTGGCCTCTCGTCTCTGGCAAATATTTTTCTTTGTGCTCCTGGAAAAATTGGACCCATAAATTGAATCTGCCTTCAGGCAGTTTAACTTGCATGGCCAGCACTTAATCAGCAGTTAGCCACTAGCTTCATTAACCTTGGCTGTTATCAAGAGGTTTTTTTTGGTGGGGGTAGGCGGAGGAGATTGTGATGGTTATAGAGCTTATGAATTATTCTTTGATGATTCCTGGTGTGTGTTGGGAAGCAGAGTCATTAATTTTGTTGAGTAAACATAGTTGGTGTTTGAAGCCCTATTTGTTGGTATTGTTCATCTGTCTGTGTATGTGCCTTGTGTGACTGTTCACTTGTTTTAAATGCTGAATAGTGACCTCTCTCTGAAGGTGTCTCTTACCTACTTGGTGTTGCCAAGAGATCTGAAAAACCAATGTTTTAAGTTCTATTAGCACTGTATTTCTCCAAACATTATCCTTTGCCCACCTGCATCAAATCACCTGGATCTTGCTAAAATGCAGATTCTTGGGCCCCTCCAGGGACCTTCTGTATTAAAGTCTCTGGTGCTGGAGTCTGGGAGTCTGCATTTTTATCAACTGTCCCTGGTCACCGTGATGCACGGGAGTTTGGAGGGTCACTGCTGCTGACGAGACTCACAGGTTTCTTTCTCCACGTCAGCGGGGTCATTCCATCTGTCTTTGGGAGGTTATCTTGCTTATACAATATACTTGTGTTTTATATTACAAAGCACTTGTGTTTCTCAGGGATCACTAGGTGGACTATTTAAATGATCACTATGGCCCAGTGTAGTGACATTTGCTGCCCGCATTCATTTCCTTATGCTCTGTCAATAGCCTAGATTATAAACTGGGGACTCTTGCCTCAAGGCCCTACAGCTGGTAGGTGGTGGAGTTAGGATTCAACCCCAGACAGACTGGCTTCAAGGTTGGCTCCCTCATCCACTATAGTAGGCGGCTGTAGCAGACTCTGGGGCCCTGCTTCAGGGCTCTGTAGCCACACTCCTCTGTGCACAGAACTTCTTCCTGCATCCATGATCATCTGCTTGCTCAGCCAGTGCATAGGGTAGACCAGATGTGCCAGGAAGTTACCACACTGGGAGCAGCCCCCAGACAATCATAGGGAGGCATTTGTAGATAACCCCCAGCTTCCTTCCCCTTCAGGAGAGAAGCTTCTGGGACATACTCCATGTAGTCTTTCTGAGTTTCCCAGTGCAATTGAGCTCCAGATGCCCATAGCAGGGACCTGCTCATCAGAACTCCAGTATTGACTTCTTCCTGTCACATCTCATGTCTCCATTCCCCTGTCAGTACATCTTAGGATCACCTCCCAAATCAACTGCTTGCGCACAAATCCCTATCAAAGGGGGTCTGCTTCTGGGACATCATGTGCTTCAATCACCTTAGGCATATCATCTCATTTAATGTTTTTTTAAAAACATATTTTATTGATTATGCTATTACAGTTGTCCCATTTTTCCCTCTTTATTCTCCTCCACCCTGAACACCCCTTCCCACCCACATTCCCCCTCTTTAATTCATGTCCATGGGTCATACATATAGGTTCTTTGGCTTCTACATTTCCTATACTATTCTTAACCTCCCCGTCTATCTTCCACCTACCATTTATGCTTCTTATTCCCTGTACCTTTTCCCTTCTCTCCCCACCCTCTCCCCTGCTGATAACCCTCCATGTGATCTCCATTTCTGTGATTCTGTTCCTGTTCTAGTTGTTTGCTTAGTTTGTTTTTGTTTTAGTTTTTGTTTTAGGTTCGGTTGTTAACAACTGAGTTTTTTGTCATTTTACTGTTCGTATTTTTGATCTTCTTCTTTTTCTTAGATAAGTCCCTTTAACATTTCATATAATAAGGGCTTGGTGATGATGAACTCCTTGAACTTGACCTTATCTGGGAAGCACTTTATCTGCCCTTCCATTCTAAATGATAGCTTGGCTGCATAGAGTATTCTTGGATGTAGGTCTTTGCCTTTCATGATTTGAAATACTTCTTTCCAGCCCCTTCTTATCTGCAAGGTTTCTTTTGAGAAATTAGCTGACAGTCTTATGGGCACTCCTTTGTAGGCTACTGTCTCCTTTCTTCTTGCTGCTTTTAAGATTCTCTCCTTGTCTTTAATCTTGGGTAATGTAATTATGATGTGCCTTGGTGTGTGCTTCCTTGGGTCGAACTTCTTTGGGACTCTCTGAGCTTCCTGGACTCCCTGGAAGTCTATTTCCTTTGCCAGATTGGGGAAGTTCTCCTTCATTATTTGTTCAAATAAGTTTCCCATTTCTTTCTCTTCCTCTTCTCCTTCTGGCATCCCTATGATTCGGATGTTGGAACGTTTCAAGACATCCTGGAAGTTCCTAAGCCTCTCCTTGTTTTTTTGAATTCTTGTTTCTTCATTGTGTTGTGCTTTAATGTTTCTTTCTTTCTTCTGGTCCACACCATTGATTTGAGTCCCGGTTTTCTTCCCATCACTGTTGGTTCCCTGTACATTTTCCTTCATTTCACTTAGCATAGCCTTCATTTGTTCATCTAATTTGTGACCAAATTCAACCAAGTCTGTGAGCATCCTGATTACCAGTGTTTTGAACTGTGCATCTGATAGGTTGGCTATCTCCTCATTGCTTAGTTGTATTTTTTCTGGAGCTTTGATCTGTTCTTTCATTTG